>VZRE01005293.1:276409-299591 GCA_013396775.1 Cephalopterus ornatus | reverse complement strand
CCGGTAACGGAGCCCCGCGGGGAGCGGCTGCAGAATGGCGGCAGCTCGGCTCCCCTTCCCCCTCAGGCCGCGCGTGTGTCCCCGCAGACCCCCGGACCGGCTCTGCGGGGCAACGGGGGCTCTGAGCACGTCACGGGACCAGGGACACGACTGTCCGCGGCGGAGCCCCGGGGGCACCCGGACCCCGCTGCCGGGCCTCCTTTAAGGGATGAAGTCCCAGCACCGCCCCTTTAACCTGCGCAGCAGGAGGACTTTTTCCTGCCCCCAGATGTGTCGGTTACCGCAGCAAACCCCCGCGGGAACCCCCCGCTGGTCCCAGCCTGACCCTGCCATCCATCTGCAGGACAGAGGATCTCTCCTCACTGAGCTTAGGCTACAGCAGCGGGACAGCACAGGCCCTCCAGCTTGTCCCTCACACCAGGAGCTGGCATACAGCTCCTTCCAGGAAACGAGAGTTATTTCTTTTATTAAGTAAACTGTAAATGATCTACTTCTCACCTCAGAACCTTTCCCTGGAAGCCTGTGTTGCTGTGGTGATAAAGCACTCGTGTCCCTCTGCCCCCCTTGTCTCACCTTCCTCCTCTGCCAGTTTAATTTTCACAGAAATTAGGCACAGGACAAACTATAGCACTTTGAGCATGCTCCTTGTCTGAGGGATGAAAGCACCATCCATGCTGCCAGCATGTGTGGGAACATACATAAGAACATCTCACCCAGCCCAGGACAGGACACTGGCCCCTGCCCAAAGCCCACTGGTGCTCCACATCCCTGCAGCCACCCAGAATAGTCAAAACAATCCTGCATTTGGTCAAGCCCATGGAAGCATTCCCCTGGCTGGGTTTAACCAGCCTGGCCTTAGAGCAGGGAGGGCAGAATCCCGCTGGCAGCAGGGCACCGGGCTGCTGGGACGGCTGCTCCACAAAGCGTCACAGCTGGCATGTCACCGCTTAGGGGTACCCTGCCACAAACAGGAGTGTGCTGGAAGGCCTCGCACAGGCTGCAGGCGACCACAAGCACCAGGTCTCACTCAAGTGAGACCTGCAGCAGCTCTTAGGCAAAGATGGGGAGAACGGCCCCCTGCTCCCCACCCACAGAGCAACAGCCCAGCATGGAGCAGGAGCTGCCTGGAAACCCCCAGCTGGGGCAGTCAATCATTAACAGCCCATGGGGCTCCCCTGGCAAAGTCTGTAATTAATGTGTTTGCTCAGGAGAAACAGCTCACAAGAGGCCACAGACCACATCTGGCAGGGAGCAGCCGCTCCTGCTGCCTCCTCCTGCCTGTCACCCTCCTGCCTATCACTCCCCTCCCCTGCCTGCCATCCTTAAGGAGATCAACATAACCTCAGTTCTGACCATCTCTATCTAAACGTTTCAGCACAATCTCTAATCAGATGTATTCTTTAAATTCAACAACAAACCTCCATCATCACCGTAATCTCTTTCTGCATCCTACTGTAAGTCAGATAAAAACAGGCATGATGTTATTTTTGTCAACCTACCACACGAATTCACCCCAGATGAACCAGACAGCGGTTCAGTGTCACCACAGCACCCATCCCAACCTACACTGTGCATGTAGAGCTCTCCAGAGATTCAAGGTCCAAACATAAACCCAAGATCAGTATTTTTATATTTCACCAGATCTCACGGTCCCTGAGGAGGCTGAGGCAGCAGCACTTCCAGCAGACAACTGTCGAAGTTCCCACTTCCCCACAGGAAAAAGCCCAGCCCAATTCTCCAAACACTCCAAAATGCATTTCTGCCCTTCAGAACAATCTTAAATGATGCCAAGCTGTGAGTGGTGGTGAGAGAATGCGATTGGGTAAGAGAGTTAAACCTGGGTGCTACCTGTACCCCACAGCAGGGAAGAGCCCTTCACTCCCCTGCCAAGCCTCTCAATAAAGTTTTTGGTGGATCAACAGATCTCTTCCTGCAGAAAATATCTGCCTGCTTCCTTTCAAGCAGAAACTATCAGTCTGTCAAATCTCTCAGGCAGAAGGAAGAGAAAGAAAAAGAAATTAGGTCCCATTTCCCTACCAAATTATACCAATTCTCCAGCACCTCATTAGTTTCCAGTTAATGGAGGGGGAGGGGGGTTAATTTTAAACCTTTTACCTCTCACATTAAACAGGCAGATTCGAATTTCATTGAGTCTCTCTCTCTGGAGACATTTTCCACATCTCTCCTCCCCTTTTCCAGACAAGTTAAGTATTAATGTCCTCCTGGTTTATGCTGAAGGGGCTTTGTATTGATTTTTAAAGATGTTCAATTCTCTCCTATATGGAAATAGAGAAACACTTTGAGCAGACACTCAGCCAGGTTCCCTCTCCACACAAATGCTGCCCAGCCCGCACTGGAAGCAATTGATTCTGGACTCATTGCTGCTGATGGCTGCGGGCAAGATAATAAATGGTGAGGGGCTGGAGGTGGGCTGGGGGGCCATGGGTTCTCCAAAGAGGGTTGAATGCTCAGCCACTGGGCACACAGGTGAAAGGAAAGGGAACCTCCTTCTCCCAAGGACATTGCGTCCAGCTGTGACGAGCCCTGCAGAAGCTCCCTTGTATTTCTTAGGTTCTGATATCTGGTGGCTGCGCCAGGATGGAGCAGGGCAGGATGACAGTGATGCCTGGGGAGGCAGACAAGGTGTCAGGGCTGGCGCATCTGAAAGCCCCCACCTCTGCCCTGTCAGCACCAGAACATTGCAGCTCAAGAGGCTCCAAGTCTTCATCTTCCCTTTAAAAAATTCAGTGTCACCCCTTCAGTGACTGAATGATCTCCAGGGTAAGCAGCTGTCCCTGTTTTATGAAGAAATAAATATGTCTGTAAAAATGCCCTGACATTTTTTCTTCATAGAAACAGTTTGGCAGCAAACTAGGAAGCCTGAGGGGCTGGAGGGAGCACATGGCAGGTCAAGACAATGACGTGCTGTGATTGATACATCACCTGGCAGCCGGCTCGCTCATGCAGAGCTCAACAGTTTCTTCTGGACACTCGGCTAAGAAAGAATGATCTGAAAACACTATACTGGGACAAGACTGAGCCTTCATCCCTGAGAGTACTGAATCTGCCAAATGACACGATTAATATTATTATGAAGCCATACATTTATGGAATAACTTTGGCTTTTGTGTTGATGCTGCAATGAGATGAAACCCCCCATGGGTGAGTAGCTCACTGACCTTCCTCAGCCACCAACAAGGCATTTCCACCTGTGGAGGACCCAGCCCCATTGTTCACACCTGAGCTGCAGGCGCAGCTGACCCCAGCTCCGGTGACTCAGGAGTCCTGCAGCCAGAGCCACAGCGCTGCCTCATTAGATGGCACGGGATACATCCCTGTCACCCTCTGTGCCTCCCTGTGCAGGCGATATTTCTGGTTCCCTCACTCACGAGGGACAGCGCCAGAAATACATGAGCTATGCCAGGCATTTGCCACAGCCGGGCTGGAGGCAGGCCAGCCCATCCCTGCATTGGGAGCCCAGAGATCTGGCTGGGACCCTTCCCCTCCACCCTCAGAACCCTTCCCCACTACCCCAGGTACTCACCCAGAGTCCTCCTGGGTGCTAACTATATGGTTAGATGTGCACCTGAGCGTGGACATCTGCACTGCCCAGGTGGGAGAGCTGGGACGGGGCAGCTGCACCAGCACCGGGAACTGGGAGCCAGTGAGAAACAAAAGGAGCCGATGCAAAATGGACCAAAACCCAAAAATAGTAACCATTTCTCTGCAAAGGAGCAGTCACATCCCGATTTCCCTGGCATAACAGAAACGGATTTGGGAGCTTGCAAACGAGGAAGAAAGCGATTACAGCATTTCAATCAGCACTGCAGGAAGAGGATAAGAGAGCATCCAGTTTTAGAGAAGTATCACAAGAAATAGAGCTTTAGATTATGTTACATTCAGCCCCAAGTAATCTGATCAGAAATTTATTTTATGCCTTCAGTTAGAAAGACACGGAGGAAATCCCAAGCATAGAGCCAGCTCCTCCATGCAGGCAATGAGAGACAGAACACAAGTTTATCTCCCTAGAAATAGCGTGAGCCAGGTGCGACAAGCAGCAGCCACCCTGGCACCATGAGAATTCCCAGCAATCAGACTGATGTGTGCAGCCCCAGGTTCCCAGCCCCCACCCCAACACAGTCGGCCAGGCTCCCCCCCACACCACAGTGCCCCAGAGCTGGCAGCACTGTGCCCCAGCACTGGGGCTCCCATATGGAAGGACAGGCTTGAAGTGCAAGGAGAAATGTACCTGTTGAGCTCAAGCAGGAGCCCAGGCCACAGGCTCGCCCCTCTCCAGAGCCCATCCCTATCAGAAGCGCAGACAAGCATCAACCTGACT
Source organism: Cephalopterus ornatus (assembly GCA_013396775.1). NCBI lineage: Eukaryota > Metazoa > Chordata > Aves > Passeriformes > Cotingidae > Cephalopterus > Cephalopterus ornatus. Next base: position 295,252 of record VZRE01005293.1, on the reverse strand, counting down.
TGGGGCTGAGCAGAGCCCATAACGGCCCATCTCCCCAGCACAATTTCCAGCCCTCACAGGCAATGAGCAGAGAGAGCAGTCAAAGCCACAGTGGAAGAACAAAAATGAAAGAACTCCCACTGCAGGAGGGAGCTGAGGTCAGCTGGGTCCTGTCACCCTTCCCTGGGCAGGCAGAGCAGATGCCCAGGAACACAGCTAAGGAAGGTGCTGGAAGCAGCTCCTCCTTGCGCACCCCACACTGTCCCTGTTCAAGGCCACGCAGACTTTGGAGCATCCCAATGAAATGGCTGATGGCTGCAGAGTGTGCAGCTGATGCCAAGCACTGCGTGTGATGGACACACTCAACCAGACCAACAACACTTTGGTACCAGCTCCAAAGGGGTAAAGCCTGAGCTGTAGCCAGGAAAGCCACCGAGGTGCAGTGACCCAGCAGCATCAGCAACAGGAGCCTGGAACACTGACCATGCGATCAACACATGAATAGCAGGTGGTTTTCCAAGACTCATTTATCAAGGAACAAAGCACGTTGTGGGTACAAGGAGTCTCCTACACACTTCTCCCACCTACCATGTGCCATTTGGCTACAAGCCAAACACTATCCCATTATTCCAACAGCCTGAGTAAGACACCTTTGGGCTCTCCCTGCCCAGCAGTGTACCTGCATGACGGCAACGGGGAGCAGCATCAGCAGCTCCCGGGAGTAACTGTATAATTTGCGATGTATAAGAAGAACAAGGTAATCACAGCTATGACAGCAGCACGATTACATGGAAATTGTATTCCTGATAATTTGGGGTATTTCTCTCTGTGAATGCAGGCTTCCCGAAGAGATGAGCTCCAAGATTTCAGCATCCAATTAAATTAGATCAAATCAGAAGAGGAAATTAGTCTCTACAGCATGAGCAGATCCTCTGAATTTTACTGTTAAATCAGTGAACTAAATGTCACCCTTCATCATTAAAATTACTAATAAAGCCAGATTTGGGATGCACAGTCACTAACATGCCCAACTCTTCCAACACCACCAGCACTCTGTTCAGCCCCTGGTCCTTCCTCCACTCCCCATGCAGAGCAAAGGTCATCCCTGAAACCATTATTCCAATCAATCACCACTGGAATCCTGCCGGGAAACTCAGGATTAGGCACAAACTTTAAACTCAACCAAGCAATGCCCTTCCCAAGGATGCTGCAAGGGATGTGGGAGGAGAGGGGGTGACCCCAGGCAGAGGCAGGGAAGAGCGGAGTGGACTCGGGCAGGAGGCTCAGGCTTCCAGACACTGCTCACTGAGACCAGCGTTCCAGGGAGAGCTGCCCTCTGCCCTGCACGGGCTCTTATCAGCCGCAAGCGGGGGGATGCAGGGAGAGGTGCAGGGCCGGCAGCTACAGGCGATGCTGACCCGTGTCTCTGAATCCTGCTGTTGAAGAAAGCCACCACCTTAGCCCCATCCTAGCGAGAACTGGTCTCGGAATAGACATCCCAAAGCACTCAGAGACAGCATGGGATGCGGCATGGTGGCACCAGTCCCACGCTGCACAGCTGAAACCCAGGCTCAGGTTTTGCTATCCTGGCCCCAGGAGCCATGGCTTTGCTGGGCATGACAGTGTAGGTGTCCAGCAGAGATGGGCTGCAGGGAGTCGTCGCATGAGCAGAGCAAGCAGGAGAGCTGGTGGCTGCAAAGGCAGGTCCTGGTGGCAACGCTGGACACACAATCCGGAGGGCTGCTCCTGCTCCGGAGAAGCAGCAATCACATTACACAAAGAGGAGCCCGGCCGAGCAGAGCATGCGCCTGGACCTCTCTAATCCCCCTCAGTGGCTCTGCCATCGCTCCCTCTCCTGAGCCTCCACTGCCACAGTGGCACCCCTTGGCCCACCATGGATGGATGCTGTGTAGGGAGAAACACCTTCTACCTCCAGTCACCCCGAGGGGCGATGAGCAGCGGTGGTGAGCAGCAGGGGGGTCATCGGCGTGCGCAGGAACATGCCCTGGTGCCGTAGGGGGTGGCAGCTGGAGCAGCAGCGCCGGGGTCCCAGCAACTCCCCCAGGAGATGACACCGTCTCGATTACCCGCCTCCCTCAGACACCTTGTTTGATGTGAGAGCATTAGAAGACATATAATTTGTGGAGCTAAAACACTGGTATTATCTCTGACACATCCATACTACAGGGAACGTGCTGAAGTCAATCACATCCAGAAAGGGGTTTCTGTTGCTCTACAGCTTTTTTTCTTGCCTCTTGCTCCAGATCAAAAAAAGACACAAAATGAAGAAGTTTTTGGCTGCAAACACACCATCTTCCTCATCAAATCGCCTCATGCTGTGCAACCTCATCAGTGATCAGGAACAAGAGACCCAGATCAGCATGTCGGGATTTTGGGAAGTGTGCTCTGCATTCCAAACTGGAGAGGATTAACACCATACTGTTTGTAGGAAGAAGGAGCTGTTGTGGTCTCTGGTGTGACATCAGTAACATTTGAGAAGAATGAGACAGGACAGTGCCTGAAAGGACTGACCTTTTAGACTCCACAGAGACTCAAAATGTAGCTTTGACCTATTCAAGTACCTATCAAGCCTCTACATCTCTCCTGGGTGGGAGCCTGAGATGAGCCATGTTTTTACAACAGGCTTTAGAAGATGTGAGTTTTTTGGATATTGTATAGGTCCAATGCCAGCATTTGCTCAGCAAGTGCAAAACCAGCATCACAAGCCCCACCAAAATAAAACATGGAGAGGGGCATTTCTAGCTCAGGTCCACGGGCCCTGCTAGCACCAAACCTTCCCATGGCATAGGAATGCTGCTGGGTGCCAGCGGCCACCCATCTCTGCCAGACCATAGGGCTCACCAGCACTAGAGGCAGCAGGAAGCCAGGACCCTGCTGACTCACAGGAGAAGCGACAGCCGGTAGCAGCAGTACAGCAATTAACAAAATTATCATCAGGAACAAACCACGGGCTTTGGCAGAGTGCCTGCACGGCCACGCTGGCACTGCCTGCCCTGCTCCAGGCTGCTCACACTGCCCAAATCGCTCCCCAGTGGCAAGCAGGCACATGGCCATGGCTGGGGGCAGCCAGTGGGCAAGCTGAGTAGGGCAAGAGCTTCTCCAAACCCTGCCTGGGTGAGGCTTGTGACTCCTGCAGACAGGCCCATCCTCCTGCACCCGGACATAGGGGCGTGAACCTGCAGGCAGATGGGACCTTAATCACCACAGCCATCACGGCTCCCTCCACCCATCGTAACCATATTTGCCCTCAGAAGACGGTTGTTCTCTGAAGCAGCCACCCTCCAACTGTCTGCAAACAGCTCCCAGCGTGACAGGCTGTAAATAAGCAGGAGGAAAAATGTATAAACCATCACATTTTATTAGTTCTGAGAGCTAAAAATAGACCCACGTGGGGCTGCTCAATCTTCTGGGCAGATGTAATTGTGGATAATCTAGCTTTAAATATGGGAAGGCTGTCTAACAGCAACAACAACATTTTAACATATGGATGGGCGGAACACACGAGAACATGCCGCTGCGCCACCTCCAACGTCACAAGGAAGCAGCACTTGCATCGTCAGATCCCAACCCACCACTTCCACTCCATAACCGGGCCTTCTGCAGGAATAAACCCTCCCATAAACCCAAATATATACAGTGAGACACTAATAGGAAAGCATGGAATCAAATACCAAGGGGGAGCATCAGTGGAGCTGTGCCAGCACCCATTTCCCCACCCTGAAATTTTATATAGCTAAGGCTTACCAGATTAAATGGCTGAAACACGCCAAGTCCTCAGATCTGACAGCACCTTCCTCCTCCTGGGAAGGTTTCCTCTGTCCCAGGCAGACTGTGAGATGTGCTGGGAGGATGCTGCATGGGCGCAGGACTGGGTGTCTGCAGGCAGCCAGGACGATAACCGCCCTTCCATGAAAGAGGGAAGTGCTCCTGCCTGCTCACCAGAGATAGCAGGGAGACGTTGGGACTGGCTGGATTTTATAAATCCCTCACGAGTCCTGGGGCTGGCCAGGGTAGGATGGACTGTGCCCCTGCCACCATCCCAACAGGCAACTCAGGCAGCAGTGGGGATGGTGGCAGACAGAGCCTGCAGCAGCAGCAGGAATGTGTCACCATCCTTGGCCACATGCCTGCAGTTCCTTGGCACTGTGAGGGGTTTCATCCTAGCAGGGGCCCAGCACAAGATCCGCTGCCAACACAAGGAATCATTTTGCCTGGGATGCCATGCCCAGCCATGAACCTCCAAGCTACCACAGCCCTGCACTCCTCTGGGTGCCTGACTAACACCCACCCAGCACAGACCCACTGAGAGAGACAGCCTGACTTTGCTCTGTCCCTCCAGCCCAGCACTGGTTTAACTGGGTTTAAAGTTTGCTCCAAGTCCCTGGGCACCCCTCACACCCCAGCCCCACATGCTCAGTCCTTCCCTGGCATTTCTGCACCAGAGCTGGGATAACCAGCTGGTGGAAGGGGGTCACTGCCACGGGTCCAAGCAGGCTCCAGAGCTGGGATAACCATCCCTAGGCATGTTGGCAGGTGGGGGTCACTGCTGGGGTTTCCACTGGGCTGGCCCCAGGCTCAGCAGCCCCAGAGAGAAGCAGTTCCAAAGCAAGGGAGATGGGAAGCCCATCTGCCTCCCTGTGTGCTGCAGTAGTTTTAACAGTGCTTCTTTTGCATGTGCTACTCCAGCTAAGTATAATTGCAAAACATATATTTGCATGCAATTATCCATTTATAAAGTGCTAATAAGTCAAAGGAATTTACTTAGATGCAATCTGCTCACCAGACCTTGTCGTCACAGGACCCAAGTGCAAACCTCCAAGATTAGTGCAATAGTCAGAGCAGCCACCGCCAAGAAGCTAAATTATTCCCACATCTTCCCATTAACTCAGCTCCGGCCCATCAAATATTAAAGAGCCCCAAGCCTGGACACAGCTTATTTTACGAAGGTCAAGTAAATCTTTCATCTCTTCCCACCTTCATCCTCTTGATCTCATCAGCAGAGGAGCATCACATGCTCTTTCATGTGAGTTCTGACTGCACACACGCTGCCTCCCAGTAACTGCTGTACAGGGCTCCTCCATTCCATGGAGACATGACTATTTCGGTGCTATTTTTGCTTTATAAGGCTAAAGGAAGAGGTGACTCTTTGCCTGAAGGAGGGAAGTTTTTTACTGATTTTTTTGTTGTTGTTGTTAAATACTCCATGGTTTCAGTACATCCCACCAATACCAATGAGCAGATAACCAGAGTGCAGAGGCTGAAGAGCTCTTGGCAGGCAGAGAGAGGGCTGGTAAATCCCCTGCAGGACAACACTCTGCCAGCTTGTTCCAGACATGAGGAGAAAGGTCCCCATGGGTTTGTCCCCATTGCACCTTCCCACCTCCAGCATCCCCAATACAAGGATTTCCCAAGGCCACGGGGGCCCAGGGGTCCCTGACTGCTCCCTTGGGAACCCCTGCACCTGCTGGGCTGCCTGAGGTTAGCACAGGGCAGCTGTGAGGGGCAAACAAACCCACCTGGCTGGCTCACCTGGCCAGGACTGGTATTTGACATGCAAAGATCCTTTGCAGGGCTGATGTTTCCCTCCAGGGTGACCTTCCCGCTCGGGAAGTGGCTTAGCTGCCATCTGGCTCAGCTCTTCCCTTCCCGACAGCACAAGCTGACCTGAACCCCCCATGTTTGACAAGGTCTGCAATGGAGCCTTTCTCCAAGGAGCACCCTGTGAACCTGGAGATGCTGCCAGCTCTCTGCAGAGATTTCATATGACACAAGGAAACACCATCACCAATCCAAGGCTGGAGGGTTGCTTCTGAGTGTGATGCCCCTTTTGCCAGCCCAGGAGGTTCAGGTGCCCCCAGTGCTTTCACATGAAGTGTGTAAGGAATAAACAAACGTAACAGCAAAACGACCGTGGAATTGGTCCAAACCAAAATCCAAAGTCTGCACATGCCAAATCCCATTTACTGCCCAAGTGTCTCAGTCTCCACCCCGCAGCTCCCTGGGGCTGGCCCTGGTCCCAGTGGCTCTCAACAGCCCCAGCACCCAAGCACAGCAGCACCAGTGCCTGCTTGCCACCCCTGGTGACATGTACCCCCAAAACCAGCAAGCAGGGTATCCCTAAGCCCTTTCCCTGACTCTCCATCCACCATAGGCTCTCTTTGGACTTTGTGAGGCTCCACCAGAGCAGTCCCCAGCCATGTGAGGGGGGAGCATGTCCCAGCTCCCCACAGCAGCCCATGGCTCCCCACAGCAGCCAGAGGCTCAGCTCCCTCCTGCCTCAGGACACTGGCTTCCAGAGCCAGGGGTGGCCCATGGCCAGGGCATGTTCAAACCTGAGTGGTGGGACAGGGCATGCCAGCTCCTGGCTGGGTGCCCATGGTCTCAGGTTCCTTCGCCCAGCAGGCATGGGCACGGCACAGCTCCTGGGGGGAGAACCAGACCCAAACTCACCAGAGCTTCCTGGACATTTCAGAGGCCAAGTAGTGAGCATGGCTGTTCGGCAGCAGACACCCAGGGCTGCTTGAGCTTTCAGCAGCACCTTCCCTGCCCAAGTGCAGCACTGGCACCTCTGTCAGCACCTGTGACCAGAGGGGTCAGCCAAGCCCCTGCCCATGGTGCCAGAGGCTCCCCACCCATCACGTCCCCCAACACTCCCACTCTGCAGTGTCTAATCATGCTCTCTAGTCCCTCAGACATATTCATGGTTACCATAGGAACTAATGAAACCCAAACTGAAGAACAAAAAAGAGACAGTCAGAGGGAAAACTACTTTGATGCTCCAGTGCCACCTGCGTGGGTGAGTTTATCCTGACCCTGTGTGGACGAGTTTATCCTGACAGAGGACAGGCAGGGATTGGCCTGCATCCCAGAGCCTCGCTCAGCCCTCCTGCTGCCACGCTCCATCCCCCAAAACACCAGATCTGAGGGGCCACATCCACCACTGCATGCCAGTGCCCCCCTGCCATGTTTCTGCGAATCAGTGTTGATATTTGCAGCAGCATGAGGCTCCCTGAGGTGCTCGGATTTTTGCTAATAACTTATACAGGGAAAGAAAACTGCTCATGCTTGGTGCCTCTGTGCCGTGGGTTAAGCCAGGACACTGAGCCAGAGGCTGCAGAAATTACAAGAGGGCGCTAGAAAACCAAAACTTTGGGTTTATTATATTTTCATAATTTTAAAACCTTTTACAAATGTAAAAGGCCACAATTACAGAACCACTTAATGAAGCAACCTGCCCACAGACCAGAAGCATTACAGGGCTGTGGGAAGCATTAGCTGCAAAGAGCAGTGGATGTTCATCAAAAGCTCCAAGGAAACTCTCTCCACTGGCCAGGGCAGGAGGGGGCAGAGGGAGAGAGAAATGTGGACCCAGACCCTCCCCCTGCCCAGGCGGGAGCATGGCAGCATGCCCACAGCACTTCCACAGCATTCTGAGTGCGGCACTAGTTGCCTGGCACAGTGGGGAGAGGAGGGTACACGGGGTTTCTGCAGCAGAACTGCTGCACCAGCCCTGGAAAAAAATCAGGGCACAGTGTATGGCAGAGTACAAGAAGCAGCTCAGTCCTTCTCAGCTTCACAGGAAAAGGAAAGTCTGCAGAGAATTCTCTCCACTCCCCAAAGCAGTAAACATTGATTTAAACTTCTTATTAGTTCAGCACAACCTGAGCAATGAGCATAGCACCAACAATTCTGCTGTGCCGTTTACAACGGACATTTGCCAGCTTGTTCAGGCAGCAGCTCCCCTAGGCTTTCCAATACTTTTTCATTAATGAATAATTTGCACAAGTAATGATAATAAAGGGAAACCGCATGAGCTGTCACCCTACACAGTGCCCAGAGCCCAGGGGAGACTTGGGCAGAATATTTCTGTATCAACACGGGGTGAAGCTGATAGTGCTGGAGTCGCGGGTGTGCTCACAATGGGGAACGCCCGACCCAGGGAGCTTATCCGGAATCCAGGAGAGGTAAGGCTGCCCTAGAGTGGGAGGGAAGGCATTGGTGCCCCCGGACTTGCAGCTGGGAGGGCAGAGCTGGTGGGAACAGGAAGCATGTCCCAGACAGCCACGAGTGCTGGGGGAACAGAGAGCATCGGCACCACCATTCCCAGACCTTCCTCACCTGCTTTTCCCCATCAGCTGATGACATTTCCCAGCAGGGGCGGTGACCCCACATGTCTTGCTCCATCACAGCACAGGACCTGCCCCAGCAACCGCCTTACCAGAGCACCACAGTCCACACCACCAGTGCCCAGCAAGTCTGTGGCAAATCTGAGATGGACCCACCAAGCAACACTGCCAGTCCAGAGACTCTCCTGGGCCCAAGCAACAACTCCATTCCCTCCGGAGTAGTGCCCAGAGCCCCCCAGCAGCATGGGAGAGGAGCTGGGTCACAGGCACTTACTCTCCCACTGACACCCAGCCCCTCTCCAGACTGCAAGATTGAAAAACGAAATATGAAACCTCCGGACTTCACTGGATTTACACCCAGAAGCTCAGTGGCGGCCCGTCCTGCTGATTCCCACCCCCACTACCCCCAAGGCAGAGTTGGTGCCCTGTGAGTTGGCCAGTGCACGTCTCAGCCCACTGATCTTACAGTGATCGTGTCACTGGATTTGTTACAATCTCCCAGTGCCTGATTCACCTTAGACTTTCAGAACAGGCTATGGGACATGCACAAACGTATGCCCTGGACCGGGTGGACATGGCTGGACTCCAGTGAACCAGCTGGAACCCAGCTCCCAGGAGAGCATCCTCCACACACAGAGACAGCTCCCAGCGCCACACATCGCACAGGAAATCACTACGTGAGAGAAGAGTCAGGTACTCACTTGATCTTCAGGCTGGCCAGCATTGTCTTGTCGATCCTGGGGAGAGAGCAGAGCAGGGCATTACTGCGGGTGCAAGGGCTGTGGATGTAGCAGGGGGGTCAGGTACTGGGTTCTCCTGCCAAACACAACCTCAGCATCTACTTCAGAGGTGCCAGTGCTCTGGCTGACATGACAGTCACCACAGAAAGACTTCATCAGAAAACAAATTCAACCAAAATTTAACTCAAAGTGAAGCCTGGCAGCAAGCAAGACAAAATCCCCCCAGCTCTTTCCTGGTGGTGACCAGTGCAGAACTGCTGCCTCCCCACCTGGAATGCCAGAGGTGGGTGAGCTGGGCAGCAAAGGAGGACATCACCCATGTCCTGGCTATCTCCAAAGCACAGCTCCCATAAAACATGTATTTACACATGATAGACCCATGACAGCCCTGACGTGCTGGGAAGATCCCACAACCCCACAAACGTGACCGTCCCCGGCGCTGACAGAATACAGAGTAGCTGCATTGCTCCCAGCCCCAGCTGGCTCACATGGAACCAGGACCCCAGTTCATTCACTCATTTCCTTGGCACTGTTAATGAGAGCCCATCTCCACAGAATCATTATGGTTAGAGTCATACTAATAGTAATTAATGCAAATCATAGTAATGTCTCAAAATGCGGCAGTCATTGCAAATGCTCTGTTATCTGCCACATGGAATCAATTCCACATCTGAAAAAAGACCAAACAGCAAAAAGAGCACCCCCAACCCCCTCTTGTTTCGTGCTGTGATCACAGAGGACACAGCCACAGAAATACAGCCTGCCCTCCGCTCGCAGCTTTACCTTCACCGCGCCCCAGCTGGGCTCTGCTGTCATGAGGTGGCTGCACCCACAGGTGACACAGCAGAGCCAGGTCCCCAGCATGCCGTGCCACAGGCTGAGCTTGACAGGGACAGGGCAGAGGCACTATCACCCTTCCCAGGGTCCCTCTCTTGCACCATCATCGCACTCACAAAACCCTGCAGCCACAGGAGCTCCATTCCAGGCACTTCCCCAAACATCAGCTCCCATGCTCTGCCCTGAAGACCCAGCACACTGCTGCTCCTAAAAATAGACCCAGGGCACCTGCTATTGTCACTTAATACCTAACAAGCCTGCCCAGCTCTTGTTGATCATTAAATCAGGTTGAACATCAGAGAATGCAAGGTGGCAGAGCTGTTCCCAGACTTGGTAGTAGGTGCAAAGGAGCTCGGGGAAAGCGGGTGGCTGGGGCAGCACCCGTGGGACCTATGCCTGAGTGGAGGCTGCACAAGTGGCTCCATCTGGAATGACGGGAAGAAAAACCAGTTGTTATTTGGCCTCTTAGAGGGAGAAGAAAGAAAAAAAATCAAAATAAAACAAGAAAAAAGAAATACACAGGAAAGAAACTCCTCTGCTCGGGAAACCGCAGTTGCACTATGACTATGAGAGCCGTTTGTCTGCCCTGCCCTTCTCCCAAGGAGGCGAAGTGAAACACCCCGTGCCCGTGCTCTGGTACAGCCCTGGGGCTCCAGGGCCCTGGGCAGCACCAGTCCCAGGGCAGCAGTCACAATGGCTTTGTTCGCCATGTGCATCCCTACAGTCAGCGTGGGGGCACCACGTCTGCGCCCCAAAACAAGCACGCTGCTCCAGGACCTTGCCAGCAGCAGATGCAGCCGGTAGAGAGAGAGAGAAAAAAGAAGTCTCCAGCCCAGCAGAGGTTGGAAATAGCAAGTGCAGCCACAGCGAGCGGCGGCTGGGTGTGCCCGGCCACCTCACACACGGCCCCACAGGAAGGGTGGGTCGGCTGGGACCGTGAGAAGATGCAGGTGCAGGTACAGGGCTGTAGCAGGTCCCTCCTTTTCCCGTAAACGCCCATAGAAAGGTTCTCCTGGCTGCGCACGGGAGCGTCTTCCCCAGGGACCCAGGAAGATGTGCACCGACCCCCTTGGGAGCTCCCCCCGCAACACGCGGAGAATGAGGCTCCTCCCCCCGCACTCCCAGTCTGTATCTCTCACCATGCAGACACCGACGCTGGTGTTTGAAGGAAAGCCCGTGTCCTGTTCCCCCAGCCCTGACTGTGATGGCCACCAGCCAGCCCAGCAACCAACAGCCAGTGCAGCCCCTCTGCAGTGGGCACAGCCCCTGCTCCCACCAGCCGGCAGACCACATTTTCCTGAGTGACTCTCCAGCTTGCATTTGTCTTTTTCCTGCAACTGCCAAAGCACAGCAGAAAAACAACAGTGTAAAGCACAGCTGGCCCCTGAAGGAGGGCTCACGGCTCTGCTCCACCGCAGTGGGAAGCTCCTAGGATGCCCCCAGTGCAGTCAGGGCCCCAGAGCCACTGCCCCCGACAGAGACTATGGAGCAGAGCTGTCCAAGAGCTGCGATTTGTCCACTACAAAATGAGCCCATATTTCACAAAACTTATTTGTACAGAAGTTTATCCAAGTGGTCCCTTCCCCTTTGCATGTACAAAACCCACAATCCAGCCAAAGCAGCTCACTTGGCTTCAGCGAGGCGTGTGCTCCATCCCAGGGGACTCTGCTGAAAGCCTCCACACGCCGGTTGCCCCCCCACAGCCCTCACAGTTACTCAGCATTTCCCCCAGCCGGTCTCAAGCAGCTCCAAGCCCACAGTACCACATTTTCCCTCAAAGCCCTGGAGCTGCCATTGCCCAGTCCTGGTCTCTACAGCTGTCGCAGAACAGAGAGGGGGCAGAGCAACCCTCTGCCCCAAACACCCAACACCATCACAGTGTCACTGACTGGGTCTGATCACAGTCACACAGCACAGACCTGGAATGGGCATAAAACACCTTGGAGAGGGGACCTGGAGGGAGGGCAGAGGGAGAACAGTGCATTTTCTTAAGCTATTTCCCTACTGATCAACACCTCTTGGAGGGAAGGGACAGGAGCAAACAGGCCCACGAAACTCAGGGTGCAGGCGAGAGCCGTGGTGCTCTGCTGCGGACAGACAAAGCAGCAAGAGAAAGGTGCAGGGGCATAGAAGCTCTTGCAGGTGACGTGCCCACAGGAGCCCACCATGAGCTCCCAGGGATGTCTCCTCACTGTCTGGCGCTTGCGGAGCTCAGAAGTCTTTGCAGGGTTGAAGCCTTGCTGGGCTCTCCGTGGGCTCAGAGGGAAGAAGGTCTTTCCCAACACCCACACACTCCCGTTGGCACAAGGCTGTGGGAAAGGCTTTGCTATGAGGGCAGAGCCACCACGTACTGCAGCGTGTGGTGCTTCCTCCTTTGAAGCTGCAGAGGGAAGAAAAGCTCCTCACATGGCTGCCAGAAGTGAGGGAGCAAAAGGGAAGGCACTCACCAGCCGTAGCCACCGAAGGAGACACTGCGCTTCCTCTGGAACATGGTGGTGGCTCAGTGCTGCCTGGATGCTGTGGCCACAGGGGCAGTGGTGATGGGGCAGTGGCACTCACGTGCCAGCTGTGCAGGGCACAGCCACAGTGGTGCTTCCTGCCGGCGTGAGGCAGCTGTGCTGGGGCGGGGGACCCCGGCACCTCCTGGTCAGCTGCCCCCAGCACAGCAGCGCATGCACACATGCACACTCAAACACCACAAAAAAAGTCATTTCCTTTTCTTTTCGTGGCCACAGGCTTTTCGCAACCTCACGCTGCAAATATCGTATTTCTCCTAATGGCAGGAGCCGCTGTGTGGGCAACAGGGTTCAGCCATGGACATGTGTCACCCACAAACATCAAGCCCTGGGCTGCTCCAGCCACCAAGGCCCAATCCAGAAGGTCCTGGTGGCAGCACCTTTGTCTGCCTCATCTTCTCTGTCTCTGAAATGGAAGGGCTGCAGTCACAGCACAAGGCTGGCTCCCTGGCAGGGGAACCTCCACCTGCCCCTCCAGGGACATCCTACTAAAGGCATCAAACCTCAGCAAGCAAAAACCTCATCACCTCATCTCTCATGGCAAACAGATCCCACTGCCCTAGAGCTCAGCGATCCAGCTCCCACCAGCTCCCACGCAGCTGCCTGCAGCACACATTTTCCCTCCTCTGGTTCCCCAACAGCTCTGTCAAGCTGAAGCGGCATCTACAGCCTGACCACCACACAAACCCCCCATCCTTTAACAGCCAGGCTTCAGAAATCCCATGGAAATGGAAATGCTGACCTCTAGCTGGGTATGAGCTCCCCATCCATCTCAAATCCCAAGAAAAGAGAAACTGTTCCCAGCACCAGGCTTTGGGCATTGCAGGGCACAGCAGAGCTATGGGGAGGTGAGCCAAGTTCCAGGGGTGGGCATGATACCCAGGTGTCCTCACAACTTCCACCTCCCCAAACCAGCCAAGAGTGCCTGCCTGCACCCACTCAGGGCTGCGTTATACTGGGGGATCACCCTCCACCAGTCAAAAAGGAAGAGTGGGAACCCTGAGCACCCCTCAGCAATCAAGGGGCAGGGGGAGCTTTCCTGAGGCCACAGTGCGACAATGGAGCGAAGCCTGGCACCGCAGCCAGGAGGGGCTGAGCTGCTCACCCGCGCATCAGCCGATGTGCTCACGGCATCCAGGAGCCCAGAGCTCACGTCCCAGAGCTGCAGCAGCTCAAAGGCCAGCGAAAGCCTCGGACTGCCAAAGGCCGACCAGGTCGGCTACAGAACACTCACCTCCTATCCTGGCGATCCGAACCAACGTCTGGCGCGGACATACAGCATCCCCTTGTCCTGACACTCCAGGCAGTGCTGGCTCTGGGGACTAAGGCAGCTCTAGCCCAATGCTCTCATCCAAGTACCCAAAAGCTTTAAATTGAGAGACATTTGGATTCTGTCTGATGTGTGAAAGAAAGGGGCGGGGGGGGGGGAGACACGCACAGTATAGGGAGTTGGAGAGAGAAATCACTCAACTCCATGGAAAAAACTTGGATTGAAATCCAGCTATTTCAACTCCTACTTTTCTGCCCACAGCCTTAAAGGGATGAAAGGATGGAAATTCTTTGCATTTTAGAGCTCTTAAGGACATTATTAAAAAAAAAAAAAAAACAGGCTGCAGGCTTTGCAGCCATAATTCAGGTACCACAAAGCATCTGGAGCAGACATTTGCTTGGAGCACGTTTGCTCCTGGCCTGCATGATCCTTGTCAAAACTCTGCATCGACAGCAGTGTGACGTTATTCTCTTGCTTCATCTTCCCCCTGGTTTCATACTGCTTACACTCAACCCAGCTTATTTCTGCCCAGCTCTACTGAGCTGCTCACAATTAACGCACCTGAAAATAAAAGCAGAGAGCTTCCTGCACAGCCAGGCTCTGCCACACATGGGAATAACACCCAACACATCCACTGCAGTGCAGCCCTGCACACAGAGGTGTGGGACAGGGAGTGACAGCAGCCGCGGGAAGCACTGACCTTAGCTGGCACTACATCGGGAACAACTTGGAGAGTCCCAGAGAAACAGCCAGCTCTGCATTTAGACCTTTCCCCTTGTAGCACCATCAGCACCAGCTACTACATCTTGTTCTGCCACTTCAGCCTTGTGTGAACTTGTGGCTGCTGGAGGTGACATGGAAGAAGGGAAGGGGAGGGGGACACACGCAGCAAGGCAGGGCCCAACTCCCCTTTGCTAGGACGTCACCACAGTCAAGAGATCAGAATCACTCCAACAGCTCTTCCTCATGTCTCATCTGTGCTAAATTACAGAGTAATCACACACCTCTCCCAGGATTTTGGAGCACAGGAGGGCGGGACCCTGGTACGGCCATAGGAACACATCTCCCTTTCCCGCTGCCCAAAAGGGTGTGGGGCAGCCTCCACAGAAACCCATCTCACCCCCACACCAGTGCCCAGGGAAGGGTGGAATCCTGCTCCCCATCCCCACATGTCTGGCAGCCCCCCAGGGCCATGTCAGCTACCACAGATACATGTGACAAACTACATTTGTACCTGGCAAAGGTTAAAAATACACCAAGGACACAACTCCAGCTCCTATGAGGCCACCAGTCTCCCTTGGTCCCAGATACCACATCATCCTGTGCTCCTGGGTACCACAGCACCACCTGCCCAGCACCCTCTGGCCTGCATGGGAGTGCATCCAGAAATAGTCTCTGCAATGACATTTTCTCACTTCCCCTCTTTCCCCCGAGGTATTTCACACAGTTGGGCTCAAAAACAAAAGGGAAAACAATCCCTCCCCCTTTCAGAGCAGGCACAGCCAAATCATAACTAAGGAGCCAAAATTAGGGAACAAAAGCCCTGGAGGAGGACAGCTCCTCAGTACCATCTGCATCAGTCTAAATTAACATCTCTCAGGGACCTCTGCCAGAACCAGGATCGCATCACTCCAACCCAACCCAGTGAACAGCCTCAGCCCACTGGGAACACTGGGTACGGGCTGCCACATCACTGGTAACACCTCAGAGCAGGATGGTGCCCAGGAAGGGCAGCATAATCCTTTTTGTTACTGGGGTAAGAGACTGATTTCATCATTAGTCCTTTAAAATCACCTGCAGCACTCTGAGGGCATTCTGCTTGCTATTATGATTCTAAGGAAGGTTGTGGGCACCCAGAAATATTAGATTTTGTCCCGGCAGGAAGAACACGCTGTGCACATCATCAGAGCAAAGAAAAACAGTGTCCAAATTAACTCTGACTCAGTTCATGGAATATTTTTAATGCTATTTTCTCCCCTTTTTGGTGCTGCTAAAGTGAAAAGAGTAACTCAGTGTCTTAAATGCAGCTTCCCACAAACCCCAGCTTGCTCTCAGAGGCGGCTCTTTGCCACTCAACAGCATCAGGTCATCACTGGCCATGACAGGGCTCCCTCAGCCACTACGCTTCGGAGGGGACACTGTGTGTCACCCAAGAGGAGACCTTCAGCTGAAGGACAGGAAAGCTGAGGACAGCTTTTAGACAGACCTTCCTGAGACCAAGGTTGTGCACAGCCCACACTGCAAACCAGCTCCTCTTCCACATTCTTGAGGAACCACTGATGTCTCATGGACTCATCCCTACGTCCAAAGCGATCTGATCCCTCCTGCTCAGTTCTATGAAAACACCTGAAAAACAAATCCTGGAGGAAGCCACCACTCAACCTGAAAAACACCACTTCTCAGGCAGTGGTACAGAGGGGTACCCCCATCCTGGTGTGGCACCACCAGCATTCCCAGCAGCCTAGGGAGCACCCAGTACAGAGAAGGTCCCCACACACTGGGGACCACAGCACAGATGAGGGGAAGCCAGGAAAGCAACAGGTGCCAGCTGAGCCACCCCCCAGCACTGGCCAGGTGCCTGTGCCCCCCAAATCCCCACTAGTTTCTCTCAGCATCACATGACCCAGCTCTTTGCTGCAGAGGGACACAGATCGTGTCTCATCACAGCCCTGCATGTAGAAACTCATCATACAGGCTCATTGAATTCTTCTCTGCCCATTGGGAATTTAACATACAGAGTCGCTTGTTTTCTCAAATCCACCCATTTTAGAGCCCTCCCTTGCTAGTGAGGACATGAAATTCTCTGGAGAGGCTCTCTCTAGGAAAAGCCCGTTCAAGCACACAAATTTTCTGTGCCTGTTTTTCCCAGCTCTTCCAACCATCCACTCCCTAAGCCAGTAGAGCCCAAGGGAGGATGCTTCAGGAGAGCAGCAGAGGCCTGCATCCACATGCACTGTGGCTCCCCAGAATCCAGCAGGAAGGTTGCTCTGTGCCTCCATACGGTGCCCACATGGGTGCCTTGCTCAGGATGATCCAGAGACAGGGCAGGCATCACTGCTCCTACCATGCTCCTTGCTGTGCTGGGGGGCATCCCTGCTGCAGGCAGGCAAGCAGCTGACACGCCAGCGCCAGGTCCCTGGGCACTGTCACCATGGCTACCTGCACATCCACTGCACATTGCACACCACAGTCCACGGTCCCCACTGCATGGGGGGAGCTCATCGCCTGCTTGCCCGGGCACTGCAGGGGCTAGTGGAGGAAGGATGCTTTGGGGCAACCACGGCAAAAGCCCATTCTCAGTGGCAGGCTGGCACTAGCAGCAGCACCGGGAACCAGAGAGCATTTGGCCGAATTCGCACAACAAATACGGGGGCAGGGTGGAGTGGGGGAGGATGACTACAGCCAATGAATAAATTGTGGAGAGACAGAAAAAGAACAGCTTAAACCAAAAACCAGGGCTGGAAAAATATGGGGGCGGGAGGAAAGCATGGGAATGAGAGAGTCCTGAACAAGCTTTGGCTGGAAATTAGGAGGTTTCTAATCTTCAGTACAAACAGTCTCTGAACGGTTTCCTAATAACAGAAGTAAAGGAACAAAAAAACCCAAAAAGTTAACTGAGGCTCAGCTTGTTTTTGAAGTCATTACACGAGACGGTAAAGTGTAGTGGAAGGTGTCCCTGTCCATGGCAGGGGGGTTAGAACTGGATGATCTTTAAGGTCCCTTCAACCCAAACCATTCTGTGATGCTATGGTGCCTGCAGCAGTAGGGCACTGGGCTCACTGACCTGGTGTGTACCCTCACACCTTCCTCTGACAGGGGCTGCTCTTCCCAGCCACCCCTGCCCTGCACCCCAGCCTTGGCAACAGGCAGGGACGCTGCGGCTGCACGAGGCCAGGCTGCGCTGGTGCAGGGTCTGACCTCAGCAGCTGGGGCTTGGGGTCAAGGCCAAACACATGGTTCCCTCTGAGTGTTGCAAACAAGGCACACAGGACTCAGACTTGAGCTTTTCCAAATCCCGGTACCTCTTGCCAACATCATCTATATTCTTTCCACCATTTTGCAAGAGCCAATCTAGATTCGAATCAGAGTCAAGAAGCAGTCTTTCTGTTTTGGCATCCAACTTGGAGACAGATGTTAACTTGAAGCAGGGATTCATCTACCCCCATGAAATTGCAAAGAGGTCTGGGGAGAATGAGCTGGTTTTAGCTCCTGGAAAAAATGTCTCTCCTCCTGTTGCTGCTGATGTCCTGTTCCTGTTTCCTCAGCAGCCGCTAACAACACCCAGAGCATCTGACCAGGTACACAACAGGCAGCAGCAGGACAAGGACCCTTCAAGCAGCCCGCAGAACTCTGCTACCATACAGATATGCTTAGGGATGAAGGGAAGGAAGGATAATAAAATAAACAAGCAAAGAAAAAGGTAGTTTTGCTGCTGTGGTTATCATCCCCTGTGGGAGGAACCAGCAGCAGAGGGAGAATGCAGTATCTGCGAAACGTGGTGTGTGCAAGCGCGAGCCTGCTGCCTGCAATCATGATGCATGTTGGATCTGAATTTAGACTCTTTGGCGTGATTCCAACCTTCAATAAGTCATGCCGTGTGGACAGATATTGTGTCCCTTCTGCTACTAAAACAACAAGCAGTCTTAAATAAAACAGCAGAGCCTGGAGCGTGCAGAAAACGCTAGCACCTGGCAGGATCCATCTCACGCCCTGCATTCACCAGGGATGCAGGCGACATCTCACACAGCCCTCGCAGGCTCTGTGGAGCTCCACACGGGGAACACGGTGCTCTGCCCGCGGGGATGAGCAGGTTGAAGGGAAATGCTCAGCCTGGTGAGCAGACATTGCGTTGCTTCCCCGGCAGGGATGAGCTGCAGCCTCGCTCAGGGACAGCGAGGGGGAGGGTCATCCCAGTAGACTGGCTCAGACAGCCCCTTTCTGTGTGAGCACCTGGGGCTCCCCAGCCAAGGAGGTGCCCGGGGGGGGCAGGATCGAGCCCCCCGCACCCCACCACCACTATTCCCGGGGACAGCGGGCAGAGCCCCGCACGGACTGGTGGATGACTCCTCCTTGAACGGTCAATATTTAAGAGCAGCGCCGGTAGCCACCTCGCCGTCACCCCACACACGGGTCCCGCTCCCAGTCACCGGGCCCAAGCCCCCGAACAGCCCCCGGGTTCTGGGTCCCGATGCCGACCCCGGCACCCCAAACCCCCGCACAGCCATCGCGGCTCCGAACGCAGACGGAGAAGCCGAGAGCCGGGAGGCACCTCCGCTGCGGGTCCGCCCGCGCTCAGCCGGGACCCCCGGGGCTCCCGCGTGCCCCGCCAGGAACACGTACGTACCGCTGAGGAT
>VZRE01005293.1:183778-248589 GCA_013396775.1 Cephalopterus ornatus | reverse complement strand
GGCCCGGGCGGGCCCGTCCCGGCGGAGCGGGAGCCCCAGGCCCGGTGAAGGTGACCTTCAAGGGGCCGCTCCACCGCGCGGCCGCGGGGGGGCCCGGCCGGGAGCGGCCCCGTTCCCCCGGGCCGGGAGCGGGGGGGCACCGCCGGCGCTGCGGGAGCGGAGTTCGCTCCGGGCACCGCACGGACGTGGGTGTCCCGGAGATGGTGGGCAGGAGAGGGCTGGGTCCTCCTGGAGGTTCGGGATGCAGGAGCCACTGGCACGTTAGGAAACACTCAGAAGCACTCAGAAGCAAGAATTTTTCTGGGAAGGCCAGAGGCTTATTCGAGACCTCAGCTGAAAATTGCAGATTTTCACTGGTTATTTGCTGGCTGTTCTTGATTTGTATCGGAGCCTGAGTGGCTCAGGCCGGGGACGAGGTGCAGACCTATGTCCTGACTATCCAGCAGCAGTTTGGTGTTATATTTTCAAAAACATACAGCCCTGAGCACTGATCTCAGGCTTGGCTTTTTTCTGTGATCTCTGAAGTACAAGCAGAAGGCGTACAAGCAGCATGGCTTGTGGCTGGCCTTCGTCCTGAGGCACGTGAATCCCCTGAGTGACCCCACCGCCACTTCCTTCCCCCCCACTCCTCCCGCAGTTTTATGGTGTGGAGGTGGATTTTTGAAGTTTGTCACCTAAAGCAAAGTTCACTGGCATTTAGTGGTGGAGCAAGTTGGATGCAGTTCAAGAGTGGGGAGCTCAGTGCTGAGAGCCTCCCTCTCTCCCTCACATGCCAGATTTTGAAGCAGGCATCACGCCTGCAGTGCCAGCAACTGGGTTAAAAAGTTACATGGTGTAATCCCTGCCTCTTCGGGTGCAATTGATTGCTGAGGGAGGATGGAAGGTGGAAAAATCTTCCACGTGTTTCAGCACTGCACAATTGCTCAGGCACCTCTTGGATCTGGGGAGGAGTGGGGGAAGGTCTTGTCAGGGAGTTGGGGGCTGGTTTGGGTTAAGTTACCTTTCTTACAGGCTAGTATGAGGTCAGAGACAGGCGCTGTGCGCAGCGTTTCTTGGATTATTTTTGTGCCTATGGTTTTCACTGCCCTTAGAATAAGTCTGTCATGTGCAAATTTATCAGTGCTTCTGGCTACCATAAAATGCCTTTCAACCTTGCCTTGCCCAGATGTGTTTCTTTTCTAGCTCAGTCCCTCCATCTATCAGCATCCTGGCCACCCATGCCTTCAGCCGCCTCTTCTGTTAGAGCAGCAGACAATGCAGGTGTTAATGGAAAACTGCTGTGGAAGCAAGTGTTGCTGTGCATTAGCAACAAGGTCAGAAGGCTGATTCTTAATCTTGGGATCTGCTATCGCTGTCTGTCGCCCGACCTTGGAGGTTCACTGGTCTTTGAGAAGGGGCTGAATTGCTGGCACTCGGGGTTTTTTAATATGCAGCTCTAACAGACTTCGGGGGGGAAAGTCAGAGGAAAGTTGTGCAAGAGAAATCTGATCACCACTACAAGGAAAAGAAGAGGAAAGGAGCATGGTAACACAGCATCTGTGCAGTGAGATGAGGGATGGGAATCTGAGGGGATCATATTCAGGGCGGTTCTGCTGCTGGGATAAAAGCTGAGCTCCTGCTGGAAGGTTGCTACTATGCTTGAGCAGCCTTGCTTCTGAGTTTCCCAGCTGAAAAGTGGAAATAAGTAGGTCAGGAACATGCACTGAGATAAATCCACCTGCAGACACAGAACTGCCTCGTGCACAGTGAAAACAGCGCTGTGTTGCAGAGTCCTGTGTTTGCCTTCATCGTCTGTACATGACTAAACTTGGCAGCACACCCTTCTCTTGGCACAGCTTCCCAGCACCCACTTTGCTTTCCTGCATCGTGCTCCATTGGTTGTGCTGGAAAGTTGTTATTTCTAGAAGCTTTACAGGTCTGAAGTTCATGCATTTTTTTGTTTGCATTTGAGAAGCAAAGCCAGTGCGTGGGGCAGTGGTTGGACAGAATGCCAGAGATGAAAACCAACATGTGGCTCCTGCCATGGTGGCAGTGGCTGTCACTTTTGGCAGCAGGTCAGATTTTTGCTGTAGTAGCAAGGCTGTCTCAGGGTTAGCCTCTGGTTCTCCCCTCCTGCAAGCACATGGTTGATGCAGCAGAGCTCACACATTCCCCTTTGCCGCTGGAGCTTTCTGTTGCATCCTACCTCTCTAAGATTATTGAGTCCAGGACGTTTTCCTGACAGTTTGGCATAGAGGCACTTACACAGGGGACAAACCTTCCCTCTTTGGGTGGGGAAAACAGATGTGCACTCCCAGAAGTGCAGGCTCTCTGCTCCAGCTGAACAGATCACTGCTATCTGGTCCCCAGGGCTGTGTGTGGCCCAGATGGGCGCGGGGCAGCCACGGGTGGCCAGCACAGGGTGGCCGAGTGGGAGGCTCTGGGCTAATGGGCACAGCTGTGCCACAGGGCACAGGAGGGCAGTGGGAGTTGCTGAGGACAACAGCACAGCTGTCAGATCTCCCCTGCAAACCCTACCCAGAGCTCCCTGCCACCCCCTCTGTGGGTCTTGGGAGCTCTTTTGGCCATTGAGGTTTATATGGGGCTCTCAGGAGGGGCAAAGTTGATCCTTCCAGGCTCGTGCTGCATGTAGTTTTATCCAGAGCTGCTGTGGCTGTGGTGACAGGTATCTGGTAGCATGGGGTGAAGCTGGAGTCCTCCCTGCAGCACTGTGGAGCTGTAGCTGTTGCCTCCCAGCACTGCTGCTTCAGTCTGCAGGCCTGATGCTCTGCTGGTCCCGCTGCACGCAGACACCAGCAGGTTAGTTCCATTCCTTGGGCTCTTGTTGTCCCAGTAGCTTTCTGAAACTAAGGTGTGTGCCAGAGTTAAGCACAGAGACTTGAGGAATTATCGGCTGTTTCTCGGTATCTGCCTGAAATGCAATTCCTTCCTTCAGCTCTCTTGAAATTTGAGAAACATGCTCTCCCTGACACAGTCGATGTTTTTGTTGGTGCTGATCTTTGCACTTTGCCTTAGTCTTACTCTTTGCTCCTGATTTCTGTGATGTTTGAATTGCACATTGTTGTAGCGGGGTCACCCAGAGAGCCAGTTTCAGGGCGAAGTTTCCAAAGTTTTGGCCAGATGGAAAGTTTACAAATCAATTTAAATGTAGTTCCCAAATATGGAGAGTACAGTGTGGGTAACTCGGAGTGCCAGATGCAAAGCACAGGCGCTTGTGAGTACCTGAGCCAGCAGCTGTGGGATCCGAGGGATGTCCTGGGGCTTGACCCTGCTGAGAGTGCTGCAGGCTGCAGCCCCACCATGCACTGTTCTCTGTGCCAGTCAGTCCTTGTGGTGTGAAGCCGCTGAGAAATAAATGGAGATCTTGTACCTCTGCCCACAGATGGGCTAGAACCAATTTGAGTTTAATGATGGCAATAGGGTAGCTCTAATGTTTTACTCTGGGCCCTTATTAAAAGAAGTCCTTGTTGCACCTAAAGTGCTGGAATTTCCTGGGAAGCTGCGGTTTCCGCAGGGGAGACAGATGGAGGCACCTCTGCATGTCTCCTGCCTCCCGTGATGGGATGTCCTGCAGTCACGTTTCCATTAGGGTCATCTCTGGAGCTAATGCCTGTTCATTTAGTCAATTTATTCAGATTCATTAAACTATTTAGTTTAATTACTTATTCAGCTAAAATTTAATTTGCATTTGCTGTACTGACACCAGCCTTCGTATGTTAAAGCTGACACATATCATGCTGCTGTTGAACTTGCTCTGGCTGGAGTCAAAGAAATGTGGCTCCAGCTTCATGGGACCTGACCAGGTACTTCGCTGGGGGGAGATTTTTCTTCACAGAGGTCTCTTGGTAAGGAAGAAGAGTTGAAGCTGTCAGTACATCTTAACTTCTTCCAAAATCATCAGAAAAACATGAGTTAGCAATACTGATGTGATCTGAAAGTTGGTGCTGGCTCACGAGGCTGAAGGGTACCCAGCTCCAAGGCCCATCAGCTCCTGCACTGAAGCAGCAGCTGTGGAGGTCCTGAGGGTTCCTTGCTTATTGCTTATAGGAGCTGAAACAAGTTGGATTTGGAGAGACTTCTCTTCTGATTCCTCTTCCATTTAAAAGGACAACAGAAGCTGGCTGGGTCTTTTGTGGAGAACTACTGGTGTGTTTTTCAGCCTCTTTCTCCTGGCAGGTGGCTTGGCTGGCACAGACGCTCTGGGGGCTGCTCCTGGCCTTCCCAGGGCCGCTGTTGCGGAGGGCATTGCCCTGCCTCTGTGTGTGTTGTGTTGGCCTTCAGCAGGGACCACGTGACCTTGTGTGGTCCTGGCTTTGTTCTAGTTCTGATGTTTTTGTGCTAGAGGTGTGGCATGTATTTTTCTTCTGCTCGGTGCAGAGTTGTGTCCATTCCTGTCCATGTAGCCATGTCCAGTGCTTGTGAAAGTTTTCCCAGGCAGATCCAAGGCTGCTTGGTTTTGGCTGCAGCTCTTGCACGTCACATCACGTGTTTGAAAGATCTGGCTCCTTGCATGTGTCTCAGGAAACCTGGACCGCTGAAGGGACCCATGCAGCTGAGTGTGGAGCAGCATGCCTGCCAGCACAGGATGTGTGCAGAGGGGCTGTGATGCCCGGCTGATGCTGCAGAGGGAGGGTGAGGAGCAGGCGTTTGCAGCGTGGCCTCGCCGGCAGTGTGCAGTGGCCTGCTTGGCCACAGCCTCCCCAGGGCACCTGGTGCTTGGAGAAATCTCCAGCTCCATGATCCCTGCTTCAGTTGCTGTGATTTTTTTAATGTAGCATGGAGAGAGGAGAGATGTTAGTGGATTGTGTATGTGGTTTTGTGGTTTGTTTGTGTTTGATATGGCAGAGCAGGGTGAGAGGAGAGAAAACTTGTCTGGAAACTACTTACTGGTTCACTGCCTGGCTGCTTTGTGCTCGCCTGCTTAGTATGGATGGCTGTGCTGTGCCCGGGTGTGCCATAGTAACTGGCTCCCCTTGTAATTCAATGCATCTCACTTGCTCAAGTTTGGCAGCGCTGGGGCACAAGTACTCATCCCATGCTGCACTGGTGTGGCACTCGAGATCGGGCTATTTATAACCTCCCCAGGCCAGGGTGATCGGGCCGGCATCCCCCTGGGAGTGCCTGGAGAACCTGTCAGAGCCCGGCTGTGCTGCGGCACGGCGGGAGAGGAGAGGAGAGGAAAGGAGAGCTGCTGCTGCAGGAGCTGCTCCGCGGCCTGGCGGTATTGTGGCGTGAGCGGAAAGGGGCGAGGGCGTGCTGGTGGATGAAGGTCACTGGGCAGCATTTTGGGAGAACTGCTGCAAGTCCAACATCCAATTTGGGCAAGCACGTGGGATCCTGTACGGAGTCGGCTGCTGGTCCTCTGCATCCTGCTACCCTGGGGCCAAGTAGGAATCCTCTTTGGAGAAGGCGGCTGACTGCGTGAGAAGGCAGCAGAGGGCACGGGCTGCACGTGGGAGTGTGCCTTGTGGGGACTTCAATGTACGTGTGAAACACAGCTGACTGTTGTGATCTGGTGCTGCATGAGCCACTCTGCCAGTGATCATGGGGAATGGCCTTTTTGCAAACTGCTGCAGACAAGTCACTGATCTCCTCTTCCAGCCACGCAGCTCTAACTTGCCTGACGAGAGGTCTCCCCTCTTGCCAAAGTCTCCCATAAGCTGTGCTGTCTGCCCAGAGATGCCAGAAACTGCCCAGTGTGCTGGGCTATATCCAGACATCATCCCCAGTGAGGTGGTGACTGGAAACCTGCAGAAGGGCACCGAATACATCCAAGATCTATCCAACACCAAGGACGAAGAAGGAACAGTGACAGTTTGTGATAAGACGGGTTTGAGACCCAGCGTTGTTTCTGCCGGCCTGCTCCAATGGGCAGAGACATCCCCTGAGGTGACTGTCCTTCCAGCCGACCTTGGGGACAGACCGGCAGGGCTGGTTGATCATGCTCAGTCGCTTGAGGCCTGCCAGAGCTGCGTGAAACTTGAGGACAGCGGCTTAGCCCACAGATCCTGCCGCCGGGAGGAGCACGTGGCAGCAGCTGATGGGGGGGATACAGGCCCTGGAGCACATCCCGCCGGCCAGAGCCAAGGCGAGGGACGAGCAGCCATGCGTTTAGACACAGCCGTGGTGGGGCCAGACTCCGTGCTGAAGCACAGAGGTCCTGCTCCCTCCCGGGGGAGCCCTGGGACACTGTCCTCTGCTCTGCCAGCAAGTGTGGGGGAAACCTCACAGGCCCAAAGTGCAGTTGTGCTGCCTGTACCCCCTGGAAAGGTGTCACCTAAGGCTCGGGACACAAGTGCTGGTTTTGTAGTGACAGAGCCCACTGCCTGCCCTGGTTGCAGGTCAAGCTGTGATCCTGACTCACAGGGACAGGTTCTGCCCTCAAACCAGCAGCAGGAGCAGAAGAAGAAGAGGAAGAAAAAGAAGCTCCCTCTCCCAGGTGCTCAGCTCTGGCACAGGGGCTCTGTCATGCTGTGTGGAGCCAAAACACTGTATGCCCCTAGTGGGGGTGGGTGGCTGCCTGTGCCTGTGAGATGGGGTAGCACAAAGAAGAGGGGAGGGAATCAGAGGTGACATTTTAACTTCACGGCAGAAGGTGGAGGAGGAAGGTGGCGAGGTATCCCACCTGGCTGTGTACCGTGGAGGGGCCTGTCTTTGCAAAGCAAACATAAAAGCATTTTGCTTTTTAATTTATAAGGCAAATCCGTCTTTTGTTTGTGCCTGCAGACATGGTCCTTGTGAAGGATGGGAGTGGATATCTCTGGCCCAGCCTGCAGTAGCGCAGATGGGAGTGTGGGGCCACAAGGGACTGGGAGACTTTGGCTCCCCTGAGCTGCATGTGGGTAGAGGAGAGGCCTGACCTGCAGGGATGGAGCAGCTCTGCAGCTGTGCTGCAGGGGGGATGTTCCTTCTCCTCTTTCACCTGGTGCATCATTCCAGTGCTGTGGGGACAGCCAGTTGTTGCAGTTTGGGAGGGGAGCAGCCACTCACTTGGCCACATCTGGCTTTCCTCCTCTCCCACTTTGCCATAAACCGGCACAGCACTGTTGGAGTCCACACCAGTTGCTCCAGTGTAGCACCAAGTGGTAATTGAAAGAGGTTTTTTTCCTTGCCAGGACTTCTAGGATATGAGAAACAGATGATTTTTTAAGTCTCAAGATCAAATTTTGC
This sequence comes from Cephalopterus ornatus, assembly GCA_013396775.1. NCBI lineage: Eukaryota > Metazoa > Chordata > Aves > Passeriformes > Cotingidae > Cephalopterus > Cephalopterus ornatus. The sequence continues at coordinate 241,419 of VZRE01005293.1, read as the reverse complement.
CTTTCTATCACTTTATTTTTTGCTTAGGCCCTTCACAGTGGCTGAATTTTGGTCTCAAATGCCGTCTTGTGTTGCACCTGCTGGCATGAGGGGATATGTAGTGTGACTGACCTGAGCTGGTGGCTTAGTTTGTGGTTTAGCTTTCCCTGTGCCCACTGGCATGTTGAGGCTGCAGCTGCTTGGGAAACTGCAGAAACTGTGGTACATTGCTTAGAATTTGAAATACCTTTGAGGAGGTAGAGGCAGAATTTGGCCCCTCAGAATGGCACTGGAGTTGGTGAGAAATGCATTCCAAAACTCAGTGGTGGAAAAGGTAGGGGTTTAATTTACAAGTTTGTGCCTCTGACAATCTCTGTGGTTACTAAATGGAGGGAAGGAAACTTGTCACCGACAGAGCAGTCCCTGCAGACCAGGCTAGCTCACAGAAACGTAATGTCACTGACTTTTTGATCTGATAATCTTAGAAAAGGATTAGTCACTACCTTTTGGTTTAGAAGATTTGCTTGAACAATAATTAGTTATTAACTAACACTTCCCAGGATCTGTGCTGTCAGTGGCTGTGTGCAGACTCAGGTGTGCACCTTCCATCACGCCCGGATCCTGTGCGCTTGGGTTCGCCGGGTGCCCGCCACTGCTGCAGCCTGGCTGTAAATAGGAAGTGTGATTAAAGCAGGGCCTGTCACCTTGGCGTGTGAACTCCTTGTCCAGGCACAAAGATGAAACCTAATCCTCGGTCTGATCCTGTCTGCCAGGTGTGACCGCAGACAGGCGAGCGCGGGTCGATTCCCCCGCTGAGGTGGTGCCCGGCCGCCTCCTGCCCGCTCCGCTGACGCTCCGCTCTCGGCTGTGCGTGAGGCTTGTTCACACTGTGCTCGGAGTAGCAATGAGAACATCGTGTTACGGCTCGGCTGCCAGCCAGCGTGAGCCAGAGCTCGGCAGCCTTCACCGCGCCTGTGGGTGCAAACTGTGGGCCGAGAGGAGGAGGAAAGTCCTTGCTGGGGCACTGGCACATCCCTTGCAATGACAGGGGATATCAGAGGTCACAGCCTTCAGTCAAGACCAAAAACCTGTGTCTCGGGCCAGTGTGATCTTGAGAAGGGATCTCCTTGCTCCGTCTCCAGCAGCAAGCAGGGCGGTAAGCGGGAGGAGCGGCCGGGTTTGCCCCCGGAGCGGGTGGAACCGCTTCCCCGTGACTCAGACGCCTTCCGCGAGCCGCCAGGGGTGCAGCACACAGCAGCGAGAGCCAGCAGCCAGGCACAGCTGCTGGCCAATCTGGGGCTTGAAGTGAGAGTGAGGAACAGGAGAGAGGTCTCTGCAAGTGTCTTTCAGGTGTCCCTGTTGCTCCTCCTGCCATCTGAAGTAGGCTGAAATTAAGTGCTCCGAGATCTGCCTCCCTCTCTGCGCTGGTGTTGTGGAGGCTGTGGCACAGCAGCGCTGCAGTGGGTGGGAGGAACCAGTGACCCACTTTAAGGCAGGTGGGAGCAGCTCTGCTTCCCTTGGGGAGCACATGTGGTGAGTCAGCACCCAGGAGACAGCACGGCCTTCAGGCCAGCTAGTGCTTCGTTTAAATATACCCATTGTGAACAGACCCCACTGGAAAGCCTTGGCTGGCTCACATCCGAGGGCTAACCGGCTGCACAGCAGGTCTTTCTCAGTCCAGGCTTAACTTTTGTTTCTAAACTTAAGACAGTACTGGCTGGAGCTGGATCCTCTGGTGTAAGGAGACGTGAAGGTGTTGCCTATACATGTTTCTTGTCACACAGTGCAGAGCTGTGCCAGCCCTGTCTTCACTTGAGTAGGCAAATAGGGATGGAAAAGCCTAATATCTTGTATTTCTGCAGTCAAGAAACAATATTCTGATTTCTGAAACGCTTGGTAGTTTGGGGATCTGACACCACTGAACAGTGGAAAGCACAAGCATGGTCCTGGCTGGTGACTTTCTCCTTCTGTGTGCAGAATTCTCTGTCTCGCTTTGCTTTGCAACTGAAGGTGTTTGTTGTGCTCCACACCAGCATGTGCATGGGTTGTAATGCTAGCCTTCCTCATAGCCACATTCTGCTTCCCTTTCCTGGGTGCCACAGCAGGAGCAGAAGTTCAGTGATCCTGCCCTGCTTGGGTGGGCAGGGGCTGGGCCAGTCTGGCTCGGGTGCCTGGTGGGTCATCCTCTCTGCAGTACTAGTAGCCCCAGGTGCAGCATTTCTGTGGTGGCTTTTCTGTGCTCTCTCCAGGTCCCCACGTGTTGAGGCAATCCGGGAGCATGGCTGTGCTGGCTGTAGGGTGTGACAAGGGGCTTTCCCCAGCCCTCTGGGCATAGTGTGGTTTTTCTGAAACCACATCTCTTGCAGCACTTGTGTGTGGAGCTTTTCTTCCTCCTTTCTAGCATGACTGCAGCTTGCTGGAGCCAGAGCCAGGCCTCTTGTTTGGCTCGCCTTTGGCTTCATCTGTCAAAGAAATGAGCAGCTTGTGCTGGGGACATACGCATGGTGACAGGGAACATGAGCAGCAGCTGCCAAGCTGCTGAAGGCAGCAGAGGCTGCATGAGGTAGCCCTGTTAGCTGCTGCCTTTTGGAAAGGATGTGCTCTCATTGCATTTCTTGCCCTTCCACCATGTTCTGATTCAGTCCTGACAGTTGTCTCTGAGTGTTTTCTGTTGGCAGTCATAGTCTGAAGTGGGGGGATGATCCTCCAGGGACACTTCAGCAGAGCCTGTTGCTGCAGCCTCATGTTGTGCTCCAGGGATGTGCAGGTGGCTGTGGCATTTCCATTCCTGTTCTGTGTCATGGTGAAAGCTGGATGACTTCTCTGGGCTGCAGGAGCACTTGGGGCTGATGAGGAAGAACTGTCTGTGACACCTGTAGGTGTCAAGCCATAGTGCCAATCTGAGGTGAGGGAGGCTGAGCTGCCATCTCCCCTGGAGATGGGTGCCTTGCTGGGAGGTGAGGAGGAGGAGAGAGACCTGCCAGATGCAGCTGGCTATGGGGCTGCAGCCTCAGGGCATGAGCCTGGCTTGGAGCTGCCCTGACCCATGCAGCCTTTCAGAAAGGCTGTTTCTGCTGCCTGGGAAAGGTCCCCACCCGCTCCATCTGTGCTGCCTGCAAGTGGGTGTCTGGGAGCACCAAGCTGGAATGGCCATGTGTGACCTTGGGGGTCCAGCTGAGTGTGCCAGGACAGCCCTGCTGGGAACACACCCTACAGGGCACGATGCCTGCCCCTCCAGTGCCCATTGCCCTGAGTGTGTGGAGGATGTGGTTTCCCTGGGGTACCAGAGGGACTCTGCCCTATCCCGAAGTTGCCATCAGTGGCTCTTCCCACTCTTCCAGCTTATCCTGGCAGCACCTTGGTCCTCTTTAGTGTGGTCTCCAGCCTGGTTCACAGGGTGTAGGCAGCTCTAGGAGACTGGCGGCCTCCTAGATCTTACCAGCTCTCTGACACTATCCACCGTATTGGAAAAGAAAACAAACCATTGCAGAGGGGTGAGGTAGGTGCAGAGAGCTCCCCAGCCCTGTGAGGCATCCGTCTAAATGGGCACTTTAAATGTCGTCACCCTTTTCTTGAATAAAATTGCTTAGGCAAAGCCTCACCCTGGCACCATGGGATCTCTGAAGTATTTTGGCAATGCAGAGGGTGGCCAGATGCGGGCAGGGGTGTGGGAGCTGTTTGTGTGGCGGTGGAGTAACCAGGCTCCCACGTGACGTGCAGCGGAGCAGTGCCACTGCAGCTCCTCGCCTCCCTCGCTCTGCTGAGCAGCAGCGTCCCAGCAGGGCTGTGGGGAGCTGTTTAACATGTTGGTGCACAGGTTACAGCTTCCTCCAGGCCACAAAGCACCACACACCCATTTCTTTTAATTAAGAGGCTTCTTAAGACAGCTCAGTGTGGTGTACGCTGGCCCATCCTTCCTGCCCTTCTTCCCCTTCTCTCTCCACGCAGTTGGTGAAGATGCAAACCCCACAGGCAAGTGAGAGCACGTTAATTATGCTCTGAGGGGAAGGGAGGGAAGGGCCTGGCACACCTCTGTCTAGTAAACAGCAAGTGCAGAATAAAACCCTTCCTGCCTTTTAACCCCTGGTTTGCTCGGGCTGGCCAGAGGACAGTGGTGGTGTCCAAGCCAGTCTCTGCAGCCACTCAGAGAGGACTGTCCCTTAGCTCAGACCTTGTCTAAATCCCTCTCTTCTCATCCAGAGCACCCATCTGGTGTGGCACTGATGAATGGCAGCGGCCCGCTCGACGGCCTCAAGGGCGAGAAGGATGCCAGGCAGAACGGCCATGAGGAGGCTGACCCGGGAGAGGATGGGAACGACCAGGAGGTCATCGTCATACAGGACACGGGATTTACTGTCAAGATCTGCGCACCAGGGATAGAGCCCTTTTCCCTGCAGGTACCTGCCCTTGCTAGCTGGGGAGGGGAATGGAGGCAGTGGGAAACATTTGAGCCAGGTCCTTTCAGCCATAAGGGAAGGGGGCGGAGGACTGCACCCAGGAAGGCCCCTGGTAGCCCCCACAGTCTGGCAGTACCTTCAGGCTGCTCACAGCTCCCTGACCTGTCCATCCTGTGATATGACTAAGTGGGAAAGAAGGCAGCAAGGGATGGAGAGTGCAGGAGCGAGGCTGCCTGGCCAGTGCCTTTGAGAGAAAAAGGAAGGAAGAGATGATGTCAGCAAGAGGCTGTCTGGCCCAGGCCTTCCTGGACATTGCAAGGACAGGGAGTTGTTCTGTTCTGGATTCCAGATGTGGAGCAAAGGCAGAGAGAAGTCGCTGAGGTGTAGCTCCTTGTCCATTGCAGAGGGGCTTGGATGTGGAGCTGAGCACAGGGAAAATGACCTTCCTACTTCTGGGCTTTTTTAAAGAAGGGTTGTGAAAACAGGATTTCTGGGCCTGACTCTCAGGAAGGGAAAATCCCTTGCTTGCTCAGCACTTTTGGCATGATACTGCTTTGGGCCAGCCTGGGTTTGGTACCGTGGCAGGTGGTAGCACAGCTCAGGGAGCTCAGGCACTGGCCTGAAGACCAAGGGAACAATGCAGTCTCCACTTTCTTTTGCACAAAGAGCTCTGCCTGTGTCATGTGGACAGTGGCACGTGCTGCCAGATCAGGATGGTCTCTGACATGCCTAGCTGATAGTCCCATTTACCTTGATACCTCACCAAAAACTATTTGAATGAAGTATCTTTTGGGAAGAGGCATCTGGAATCTAAACCAAGTGGGAAGTCTTATCTCTTCAAGACCTGCAGAGGTTGCAGTGAAATCCCATCCCCTGTGGAAGTAGCTGTCTCAGCCTAGCTTTTCTTCTCCTTTAAATCCCCTTGGCTATTAGTTTTAATAGGCTAATAATAGCAGGCCGTGTTTTTTACAGCAACTTATATAAACTACCCCGAGTCTTCTGAGCTTTTAGCAGTGTCAGGGTGCTGGAGCAAAGCAGGGAGGTGGGAGAGCAGCCCCAGTGCACCAGCCTGAGCAGTGTGTGGCATCACAGAGCCGTGTGGAGGTGTGACACTGGCACAGACACACCACATGTACCGTGGGCACCACGGCTGATCAGGAGGAGGAAAGGGCATGTGTTTTCCGTGTGCATCATTCAAGACCTCACCACAGATGAACAGTGTGAAGGGACAAGGGAAGAACCAGCAGTTTCCTGCACCACCTTCTATTTTTGCACTGCCCTCTGTCACCTCTGTCCCATGTGTGGTACTTGTGGGATGGAGCTGGGGTGGCTGACCCTGCCAGAGGTGGCAGGGCCCTCCCAACAGGGGCAGAAGCGATATTCCTGGGAAGGGTGGTAGAGTCTGCTTTTCTGAGCTTGGAGAGGTCAAGAGTTGTTTGATTCTGCAGCAGAGGGACAAAGTTTGGCAAGAGCATGTGTGAGGTTAAAAAATAACTGGGTTCTTCCCTTCTTAAGGTTTCTCCTCAAGAGATGGTGCAAGAGATCCACCAAGTTTTGATGGACCGGGAGGACACTTGCCATCGGACTTGCTTCTCCCTGCAGCTGGATGGCAATGTCCTTGATAACTTTGCTGAGCTGAAAACTATTGAAGGACTGCAGGAGGGCTCGCTGCTGAAAGTGGTGGAAGGCAAGTTCTTTCAGATTTGGGAGGGAATGAATGAGGGTTTTTGTAGAGAGTGGTTTTGGCCACCCGGCAGCCCTTTACCGTGGTTGCGTTTTGAGACCTGTGTGCCAAAGGATTAAGCAAATATGTAATTCCAGGTTTTTTCCTCACTTTTTGCTCGTCAGAGCCATACACAGTGCGAGAAGCCAGGATACACGTGCGTCACATTCGGGACCTTCTGAAGAGTCTTGACCCATCAGATGCTTTCAATGGTGTGGACTGTAACTCACTGTCCTTCCTGAGTGTCTTCACTGAAGGAGACCTGGGAGGTATGGGGCAAAAAGACTTCTCTGGTGTGGTCAGGGGTTTCATTCCCTGAGTCCTTGCTTAGTTAAACACACAGTAACAGTCACCTGTCCCGTGTCATTCGGGAGTGCAGAGGAACACTCGGAGCACTTCTGCGTCCGTCCTTGAACAATGACTGGAGGAGGGAATGCTGCACTTTCCAGAACTGACTTTCTGTCTCTGTCCATTCTAGACAGTGGAAAACGGAAGAAGAAAGGTACCGAAATGGAACAAATTGACTGCACCCCTCCTGAACATATCCTGCCAGGTAGCAAAGAGAGGCCCCTGTGTGCCCTTCAGCCCCAGAACAGAGACTGGAAGGTAGAGTTCTCCTGTGTCATTGAAACAGCTGTTGGCACATTCCTCGCAGCAAACTGGTGGTCAGGGATTGAAAGCTGAGCTGAAGTGGACTTTGGGATTTGCTCTGCTTCGTGCTTAACAAATGCTGGGATAGCACTGCTTAGCTAAAAGAATAAAGTCCGGGAGCTGGTGTGCGACACACTGGACATGGAGTCTGGACGAATCTGCAGTGTGGAAGGGCCAGGCTTGCTGGGAAGGGTGGCAGGGAAGGGAGAATTCATCTGCAAAGTCCTGGAGACAGGATCTGCAGATCACTACAGATTGCCCTTAGCTTTCCCATCCCCTCCCACTTGGATTCCGGTTTAGAAGCTGCCATTTGAAAACCAGTACAGCAAGAAATCCATGCCCTGTGCAGCACAAAGGCCCAGGGTGTCTGTTTTCACCCGTGTCTTGCGGTGTGAAAGGCAAACTAGTGGACTACAGAGGGCTCAGGAAGGCTGTGCTCTGGAGACCAGGTGGGTTTGTAAGCTCCGTTTCTGGAATCAAGCAGGTAAAAGGGATCTGCCTTGTACACTGAATGACTCTGACTCAAAGAAATTAATTCCCGCTGACAGGAGCTGCTTCTGTTGTGTTCTTCTGTAGCCTTTGCAGTGCCTAAAGGTATTGACAATGAGTGGCTGGAACCCTCCGCCTGGTAACCGGAAGATGCACGGGGACCTCATGTATTTGTATGTCATCACGGTGGAGGATCGGCACGTCAGTATCACTGCGTCCACTCGGGGATTTTACTTGAATCAGTGAGTAACTGAGATTCTTCCTGTCCTGCCCTCCAGCAGCCAACTGGAAAAGAACCCACAAACAAACAGTTGCTGCCCTTTTTTCTTTTTTTGCTTTGGCAGAAAGCAGCCTATTTTAATTTGCTGCTCACATGGGTTTGTGGGAGTTGCTGTACCGTACTGGGCTGTTCAGTTATGCTTGGTACCACTTCTCCACAGTGGCTAAGTGCCTGGTGCTTTAGGGAAAGTTTAAACATCCCGTAATGTCATCAACTTAATTAGAGCATTTTGAGTTGGGAGGAAATTCCTTCCCGACCATTGCAACTATCTCATTTTGCCCTAAAGCCAAAGCACAGCCTGTCAGAACTCCCTGAGCTGGGCACAGATTTGACTAGAAATTATTATTTTTTTAATGCTGATTGTGAGAGACTGTTGTGGCTGTGCCTGTTGGAGTGGCTGTGCTGAGGGGGTTCTCTGTTAAGCAACAGCTCTTTTGGTGTGTTTGGGAAGCTCTATGAAATCAGTCCTTCCCAGCTACAAAAATAGAAGCCTCTCTTGAGCCTGAGGGTGGCTGGAGGTCTAAATTAAATAACCCGTCAGGGCCAGGTACAGGGTTCCTGGCTGTGTCTCATGTGGGAAGACTGCCCTTGCAGCTCACCTACCCATGTGTGCCCCATGGTCTCCGTCTTGCAGGCAAGGGCACGTGGGGCAGCCTTTGATACTGTGCATGTATGGAGAGCTCTTGGTCATGTTCCACATTCCCAGGGTATGGGAAGTATCAGGTATGACAGTGGCTTGTGACTGTTTCTTTTTTTTCTTGCAGGTCTACTGCGTACAACTTCAATCCCAAACCTGCAAACCCCAGTTTTCTCAGTCATTCCTTGGTGGAACTACTTAACCAGATCAGCCCTATCTTCAAAAAAAACTTCTCTGCCCTGCAGAAGAAACGGTAGCAGTGCTTCTTCCTCTCTAGTTCCTTGAGCAGTCTGGTGTGAAACTGGGGAGGCTCAGCTGTGTGGCTGGTCCTGGGGAGCTGGATGCCACGGGTGCAGTACGATTTGCAGTGCCTGCTTCCCTGAGCTCACGGAGTGGTGGGTGGTTGGGACACATGACTATAAGCTGCAAGGACCACAGAGCACCTGACTGAACATCATGGCAGAACCCTGAGGTAGCTGGCTTTCCCTCGCTTGAAACGTGAGCTGTCAGAGCTGATGTGCCTGTCTGTGGTGTTCAGCACAGCCGTGAGGGGCTGGGGGAAGCCCATCCATACGTACTGGATGGATCCTCTCTAGCTGTAGCTCTCCAGTGACTCTTGCTTACAGCATGTTGATTTACTATTTCAGTTCTGCCTGAAGCAAAGGGTGGGGGTATGACAGCATTCCGTTGCCATGGGAATATCACTTGTGGAGCTTGTCTGGAATTCAGGTGCTCTGTCCCTGCTGGGAAACTGAACACACAGGACAATTTGCACAGTGGGAGAGCGAGCCTGGAGGTGACTGCAGTGTTCATACAAGGGACACTGGGGGTGCGTTGACCAGCTCCTGAGGTGTGGGTCTCCTCATCAAAGCTCTGTTGGCCACGTGCCCCGTGGGAGGCTTGGTGGCTGCCCAGTTGCCCAGGCAGCAGAGTGTTAGTGTGGAGCACGGCCCTGGGCTACAGCAGCATTGGTAACCTGATCAGTAGGTACTTCTCTGGTCCAAAAAAGAGACTGAAGCATAAATATCAGTGAAAGTAACACACGAGGGTTTTGTGTAGGCTTATGGTAGAAAGAGAATGGTTATTTTAAACATGCCTGTGCATGTTAATTTTCTCTAATTTCCTCTAGCTCTTACAATAATAAACCAACAATAAGGCATTGTTTGATTCTCCCGTCCTTGCTGCAGGGACTATTTGTTCTGCTCCAGGACAGTGGGTCCTGTGCAAAAGCCTGTCATTCTTCAGAGTCACTTAATGAACTGGCTCAGCTCAGCGGGGTGTGGATTGACAGGCACACTGTGTGGCTTTCGGGAGCTCTGCTCCTGCTTCATTATGGAGATGAAAGTGACACTAGACCATGGCTGAAATTAGCAGTGGCCTCCAGCCACCACTGTGACTATCTGGCCATTTAAAAATGATTATCCTGTATTGCTTCTTGGGCCAGAAGTAACTACAGATGAGCCCCCAGCCCCTGCTGAGAGCAGACAGATTACAGAAGAGGCCTTTTGGCGATGCTTGAGTTTCCACTGTGGGCTGCTGTTACACCGTGACCCATTTGGACTAGTGTGAAAGCACAGGGAAAATTCTCTTAGAACAGAAAAAAATCTTTCTTTGAAAAATGTCTAATTGTTTTCCCTCCCAAACTAGGGTTCAGAGACACCCTTTTGAGAGGATAGCCACTCCTTTCCAAGTGTACAGCTGGACAGCTCCACAAGCAGAGCACGCCATGGACTGTGTCCGGGCCGAAGACGCTTACACTTCTAGACTGGGCTATGAGGAGCACATACCTGGACAGGTATTGGTCTTGCTTTACCTGACAATGTTGGCAAGAGTTTTGCTGCCAACTGTGCTGGGAACCAATTAGCTTTCAACAAGTAACCTCTGGTATTTGCGGAATGGTCTTGCTCATCAAGGGGAAACTTATTCACAGGGCCCTTGACTATAGGGGCTGTGCTGCTCAGGCTGCAGCTCCTTGAGCATGGAAGGGTCTGAGAGGAGCAGCTTCATCTTGGATTTTATAAATTCCCCGTCCCTGCTCTGATGAGGGTCACTGCACAGGAGGCAGAGCGCTCTTCTGTGCCAGTCAGGTGTGGAACGGCTCTTGTGTCTCTTGACCAGACTATTCTAAATGCTTCAGCTGCAGCTTTGTAGCACAGAATGGCGCGGGGCTGCCTGTGGGCAGGGGTGTGCCTGCAGCGTGGCCGTAGCGCTGGCTGATGACTGCTGCACCATTCTTCTCCTTCAGTGGTACTGCCCTGCATTAGCTGGGCTGATGAAAGATCTGTCCTAGACTGCTGTTGAAATAAAGTCCACTGTGGAGGTGTGTTTGTTCCTGCTGCTAATTCGCTTCCTCTGAGCTCCTCTGCAGCCTGAATTCTTGCCCCTTTCTCTCCCAAAATGCCTTGTGAAGCAGGAATGCTGCCTCGCCAGTCCCTTCCCACACAATGCACTGCTTCCCCAAAGGCTTTTCTTCCCTTTTTCAGACCAGAGACTGGAATGAGGAGCTGCAGACCACACGGGAGCTGCCACGCAAGAACCTGCCTGAGAGGCTGCTGAGAGAACGAGCCATTTTCAAGGTAACTTTGGGATGTGGAGACATCTCCTCACACATCCCCATCTCTGCTGCCTATGTACTGGCACCTAGGGCTTGTATCCAAGCCACTAACCAGGCTCAGAAGTAAAAGCCAGTGGATGTGCCTGCCTGCTGGAAGGCTATCAGGAGGAGAGGAACAAAGGAAAAAATTTGTAGGGATCTTTGAGAGCTGGGAGCCCATCCTGATCCAGCTTTCTCTCCACCTGCCTCCAGGTTCACAGTGACTTCACTGCAGCAGCAACACGAGGTGCTATGGCCGTCATTGATGGTAATGTCATGGCCATCAACCCCAGCGAGGAGACCAAGATGCAGATGTTCATCTGGAACAACATTTTCTTCAGCCTGGGCTTTGACGTCCGTGACCACTACAAGGACTTCGGTGGAGACGTGGCTGCTTACGTAGCTCCTACCAATGATCTCAATGGTGTGCGGACCTACAATGCTGTGGATGTGGAAGGGCTGTACACGCTGGGGACTGTCGTGGTGGATTACAGAGGTTACAGGGTGACAGCTCAGTCAATTATTCCTGGCATCTTGGAGCGGGAGCAGGAACAGAGTGTCATCTATGGGTCAATAGACTTTGGCAAGACAGTTGTCTCACACCCCAAGTACCTGGAGCTGCTGGAGAAGACCAGCAGGCCGCTGAAGATCCAGAAGCACAAAGTTCTCAACGACAAGAACGAGGAGGTGGAGCTGTGCTCCTCGGTGGAGTGCAAAGGCATTATTGGCAACGACGGGCGTCACTACATCCTGGACCTGCTCCGCACTTTCCCTCCAGATCTAAACTTCCTGCCTGTTGAAGGGGAGGAGATGCCAGAGGAATGTAAGAAAATGGGGTTCCCCAAGCAGCACAGACACAAGCTTTGCTGTCTCCGGCAAGAGCTTGTTGATGCCTTTGTAGAACACAGGTGAGCAGAGCTCCCCCCTTCCTCCACCTGCAACTGGTCACGGTCCAAGTCAGGACCATGCTGCACTGTCCCGGGAACATTCCAGCAGAGCTCCCAGAAGTGGGCAGCTAATTGCCCCATTGCTTGGCCGTGCAAGTGCAATTCTAGAAACTTAATTAATGAGAGGTGAGAATAGTAGGGATTTGGACAGGGGTTCAGGGAACCAGGGTTTGTGTTTTAGTCTCCAGATCTATTTTTGTTAGTCCCTCTCCAAACATTTCGAAGTTCTTCTTTGCCTGCGGGTAACCTGTGCACCTGATTGCTAGGGAATGAGAAGGATTTATACTTCTTTTTAAGGCTCTCCAGATGTCGTGAATGTTACCTTTATTTCCTAGAGGCTGAAAAAAACCCTGTGTGAAGTGCTGTAGGCACGTTTGTGGTGGGATGTGTGGGTCACTCCGTGCTGGTGAGGTGGTGGGAGCTTGGGGAGTGGGACACGTCGCAGTCATGTGCTGCAGCCCTGGGGTGCTGCGATGTCAACACTCCTGCTCCCGATGGGAAGGGCTGTGGGTGCTCTGCTGTCACAGGTGACCAGAGCCTGTGCTCTGCCTGCCAGGAAGATGAGCCCTCCCACTGCTGGCAGAGGAGCCGTGTCCGCTAAGCAGCTGGTTCCGCAGCCAGGGCCTGCCCCAACTCTGCCCTGTGCCCGCAGGCCAGCTCTGCTGCTCCCAGGACAGCTTCCAGACCAGCAGCCTGCAGGACTGTGGCTGTAGAGCACTGCTGCTGCTCCATGACTGGCAGAGGCTGGACCTCTCTCTGCTGAGCTCTCCTGGCCAAACTGCTGCTGGTTTATGTGTGACTGGTCCCGTGCATCTGGCAGTGAGTCTTCCTGAGCTGGCTGCGAATGCTGCCTATGGACACAGCAAGGAGATCACTTCCCATTTGGGTGGGGAACGAAAAGCCAGTTTTGTGCTTCTTCTAGTAATGTGCATTCCTCAGATTTTTGGAAAGCTGATGGGAAGAGGGTATATACCCTGCATTTCCACAGGGAAACTGTATGGTCTGTAATGCTAACTTGGTGAGGTTTTCCCCTGCCAGAGCAGTGGTGATCCTTGGGGATTCTTCTGCTGAGCTGAATTTCCCTTTCCTGCAGATATCTCTTATTCATGAAGCTGGCTGCGCTGCAGCTGATGCAGCAGAAAGCCAACAAGCAGGAGAGCTCAGGTGCACTGGAAAATGGTGCCTCTCCAGAGAACGGTGCCGCAGACAGCGAGAGGCCTGAGTCACAGGATGGCAAAATAGACGATAACGTGACTGGACTTGATCAGGTGAAGGAGCTCGCTGAGACCATCGCTTCTGACGATGGAACAGGTATTTCGTCCTCAGCAGCAGCTCAGCCCAGGCCTCCTGCCCTGGCTGGTGGGCTGTCACTGGTGGGAGCAGCGCCAGACTGGGGGTGGTTGGGGTGACTGACTGTTGTACAGGACAAGCACTGGCTGCCTGTCAGTAGTGCCTGAACTCTTTGTTAGATCTGCTCACACCGCAATGGATGACTCACCCTGGGGGGGCTGGGTGAGTGAATGTTGTCTGAACCCAGCAAGCCCATCAGCCCCTCAGCTCTGCCTGGGAGCAGAAGCCTGGCCAGGAGAGTGCTGGGGCCAAGCAGGAGGCAAGCAGTGCATGGGCACCTTTGGGAATCCCAGGCTTGGAGTTCTGAGTGTCTGTGCTTGGAGGTGGAGAGGTCCATGGGGTTTTTTTGGGTTATTTTACATGTTCTTGTTCAGACTTGGCAGCCATTCTCCTTTCCAAATACCTTATGGTTTATTGTTTTTGTAATGGATTTCTGCAGAATGGACCATCATTGCTGTTTCTAGTAGCAAAACTTTTAATCTTACCTTCATAGCTAGGTTTGTAATTTCTTGAACTCCACATTCATTTGTAGTCTGTTTTTCTTCCTGTTCCAGTGGATCCCAAAAGCAGAGAAGTGATTCGGAATGCTTGCAAGGCTGTAGGCTCCATTAGTGACACGTCGTTTGACATTCGGTTTAACCCAGATATTTTCTCACCAGGTATGTGTACCCAGAGCTGGGTTCAGTCCTCCTCCACAGGGGCACTGTGTCCAGCCAGCTGCAGATGAATTGTGTTCTGTAGCCAAGAATATTGCTGGCTTTTGGCTCGCTGGGCATGGTGCAGGGCTCTCTGTGCAGCACAAAGAGAAGAGAGAGCAGGGTAACGGATTGCAGTGCTGGAGATGCCAAGTGCAGGCAGCGAGTGTCTCCCACCACTGCGCTCGGGGGAGGGCTGCAGGTTGTTGCCAAGAATCTTCCTGCGATTCTCCAGCTGCTAGACCACATGAAGAGAAGGAGAGGAAGGGAAAAAAATTAAATTTGATCCTAATGTAGTAGTTGACACAAAAAACAGTTGTAGTTCAACTGGGCCCTCAGTGAAGGACAGAGTTTGTTTTAGTAACATTTTGGTAAGCAGTCACAGTGCCCTTTCACATGCACAGTTGGGCACAGGCATCACAAGTGGCTTTCCACGGCTAGGAGCATATTTTTTATTTGGAAATAGAAGATTCCAGAGTGTTTCTGGGGGTAAATATCAGGGTGGTGTGCAGGCACATTTCCAGGGAATGGTCATACTGCTGAGCTTGAACAGCCCGGCTGCTACCTGAGCACAGCAGCCACTGCTCTTCCCATCAAAACATATTGTAGAGTTTGAGATGAGTTTTTGAAGCATCTTTAATTCCAGGAAGACAGTAACTTTCTACCTGCTTTTACTATACACTTTATGTGGAGGATTTGTTCCTGTGAGTTGCTGTGGTTGATGTTTTTTCTCTTTTCCTCTCCTAGGTGTTCGCTTCCCTGAGTCAAGCAAAGAGGAGGTACAGGATCAGAAGCAGCTGCTGAAGGATGCTGCTGCATTCCTGCTGTCATGCCAGATCCCAGGCTTGGTAAGGAGCTGAGGGCCAGCAGTGATGTGCTCTCTGAAAGCTCAGCCTGAGCCTGACTGCTCCGAGCAGTGACACTGGTGACTCTGGGACACCAGCTCTGCCCCAAGCAAGCACCAGTGGGGGAGCACAGGGAGCAGTGCAGGCATCTCGTGCAAGGCATGAGGAGTTTCCATTTCCCATCTTACATCATGGCACAATTTTCCTACCTCAATTAAACAAATGATTTTTGGCACTGGTATTTAACAGCTATTGCTAAGAATTTGGGACAATAGAGACAATGTAAGCCATCCTCCCTAGCCCTGGGCATCCTGCACAACTTATTGTTTTACTGACCCTGGTTGTGACTCAATTGGTGACTAATAATTTGAAGTGAACTGGGAAATTATTCTTACTAATAGCTGTCATAAAAACTCCCTCTGTAAGTCTTAAGCATTTTGGATATCACCCATGAACCTGGCCAGATATGAAATCCCAGTTTCTCCCTTCTCCAGGCACTCGCTAAATTGAAGCTAACGTGCCTGTTGGAGCAGGCACTGGAACTGGGAGGGGAGAACTCATGAGCTCTAGGCCAAGAGGCCCAGGAGTTATTGGTCTTGTGTAGGAGAGGGTTTGCCTTGCTGGAATGTTTCTTTTGAACTCTAAATTCACTAGTTCTGTAGTCAGTATAACCTTTAGAATTGCCTATTCAGTCTTTAAATAAAAAAGAGGGTGAGAGAATTAGAAAAAGGCTTGGTGATTGTTGATGACAAGGTAGTTGATATTCCAGTATATAAACTCAAAACACTGCACAGGCCTGTGTGAGGGGAGGTTGCAGACCAGCTGTTGTAGCAGGTAGTCCTCTGCGTATCAGAGAGGAACCGGTGTTACTGCATGATGTGAATTAAATGACTGTTTATCAGCACTGCAACACAGCTTAAAATGTAAGTGCCATTTCTCCTTATCAGCTGTGTGTGCACAGCTCCACGTACTCATGTAATTGGAAAAGTTTTTACTTGGTGACTGTGAGGCCCTAAAGAGGGGTCAGCCTACTAGTTCACAAGTAGGAGTTGTTTTGCCTCTGCCTGTCGTGACTGCATAGGGCTGCTCCTTCCCCACCAAGACAGAAGATTAAAACTGGCCCCCGTGGCAAGGAGCTTGCCCAGACTGGGCTGGCTGCTGTGAGTGTCCCACTGCCCACACTCCAAGGTGGTCCCTGGTGTTACAGCACTCTACCCACCAAAAGGTCCCTTGCTGGGGATCAGTGTCAGCCTTTGGGGTGACCCAGGTAATTAGGTGTGTGCAGTGACACCAGTCCCGCTCCCTGGTTTGTTTTTTTTAAATTGAAATTCTTTCCTTCACATCTGCCCTCAGCAACCAAAGTCTGTACATACCCTGCAGGTCAAGGACTGCCTGGATCACACAGTGCTCCCGATGGATGGGGCGACCTTGGCTGAGGCCATGCACCAGAGGGGCATCAACATGCGTTACCTGGGTAAAGTGATCAACTTCATCACCAAGACCCCCGGCCGTGCACAGCTGGATCACATCTTTGTAAGCATCAGGCTTAACATCGGACTCGGTTCAAAACGCCTCTGGTGTCCTTTGCCCTCAGGAGATTCCCACTTGGCCAGTTGTTTTCACTATGTAAAAATATACAGCTTCAAAAACAGGGGAGGAGGGAGAAGAACCTGTAAGTGGTGGATGGGGAGTTTTGTTCCCAAATCCTTAATGACTTTCATAATGTTAGGGAGTATAAGGCTCCTTTGGGGTATAGAACTGCTTCAGGGATTCCCAAGCATAATAGTGGGTAACCAGCTGGATTTTAAGCCATACATTTTTTTAAGCCTCTAAGATCCCTCCGGGCTTTGGATCAAACTGTGAAGTGCTGTGAGCATGGCTGCCCGGGAACAGGTGAGGGCTGGGCTGTGGCAGCCCCTGGAAGCTCTGCTGGAGCTGTGCTGAGCCGCACTGGTGGCTTGTGGGCACGGAGGTGCCAGGGGCTCCTCGCTGGCGCCAGGAGGGCTGTCAAATGCCAAACACTTCTGTGCTGCAGGGAGAATAGTGTGTCTTCTGCAGATCTTGATAAAAGGCCATTTCAAAAGCCCAGTGTATTTTTTCATGTTCTTGCCAACTGATTTGGTCTGTTCTTTATTCCTTTGGGTAGAAAATTGGAATCAGTGAATTGATCACTCGATCAGCCAAACACATCTTCAAGACGTACCTCCAGGTATGACCTGCAGTCTGACCTCTTGCCTCCTGTGTCCTCTCTAATTACTTTTTTCCACAAACAGAGCTGTTTGGGGCTCTCCTCTCATTAGGCAGTTCCTGGGGGTTGCATGGCAACGCGAAGTACAAGCTCATTAGCGCTGAAATAGGTACAGGCCTGTGTCAAAGAGAAAACAAGTTCTCACTTGATGGAAGCTTTCCCAGAGAGTAATCATTCATGCTCTTCCTCCCCAGATCCTCACTCATTATGTTGGAGGCTTTTAAAAGTGAAATGTTTCCTTGTTTTCTTTGTAATACCTTTTCCTCTTAAACAGGGTTGCTTTTGCCCTTCTAAGAAGCCTTTTTACTTGCCAGAACACTACATATCTTGTCCTTGTACCTGTCCACACACAGCACAGCAATACCCCTGGCTTGGTTCCAGTGCCACATCTTTACACTCTGCTCTTTCTGTCCCAGGTAGCAGTTCGAAATGGAACTGCACATTTGTGAGTGTAGTTACTCTGACGTCTGCATAGTTCTGTCTGTGCTAGTTCCACTTGCAAATATTGCCTTACTCTCCCTCTCCTGGAAGATCTCCCTTTTTCCGGTAGGAGTGGATGCGTGTGAGGCCGGGGGTTGGAGCAGTGCCTGTGTGATGGCAGGTGTCTCCTGTGACTGACTCTGGTGTCTCACTGCAGGGTGTGGAGCTGTCAGGTTTATCCGCCGCCATCAGCCATTTCCTCAATTGCTTTCTGAGCTCCTTCCCAAATCCCATTGCCCATCTCCCAGCTGATGAGCTGGTCTCCAAGAAAAAGAATAAGAAAAGGAAAAACAGGAACCTTGGAAATGCTGATAACACCGCATGGGCCAGCATGACCCCTCAGGAGCTATGGAAGAATATTTGTTCAGAAGCGAAGAACTACTTTGATTTCAGTCTTGAATGGTAAGCAGAGCAGTGACCCCGGCTTGTGCCTGGACTCACCAAACACCTGTAGCTCCTGTTGTTCTTTAACAGGACCTCCCTTTCGGACTTGTTTTCTATTTGAATAAACTTTGTACTCTTGAGAGACTTTTATGGGTTTTTAATGGAAAGAAATGGGGCAAAGAGCAGAAGGGGCAAGTGTAAGTGAAATTTGGAATGAGATGAAACTTATGATGCAAAAGCAGCCAGGAGAAACAGGAGGAAGGGAAATCTTTCCTAAGGGTGCAGAGGGGAGCAGAAGGTGAGAAGCTCAAGAGGTATAGTCAAAAGATACTTTATATCATTGATAATTTAGGCTGAAGGGAGTTTCTGTTCCAAGAACAAGGACAGCTGCTCCTCTGCCTGGGCGGAGGTGGGGAATAAGGCTGCTGAAAGGGACACATGATGAGGGTTAAACTAGAAGCACCAGCTAAGTGGACCAAGAGAAAAACCATGGTTAGTTGGATAAACCAACTTTGGATAGTCAGGTGGGGATCATCCCTTCATGTCAGGGACTGCTCACTCCTCAGGAAGAGCTGAAGGCGTTCAGCCCAAATGCTGCAGTGAGCTTTGAGGACATGTGGACGATTTCAGTAAAAGCACTGCTATGCTCTGTGGGCTTTTAGAGACCATGGGCAAACTCTGCAGTGTTACTCATTGGTTTCAGTTAGCACCTGGCTGTAGAGGGACCTGTGCCTCCGGTACCCATGGTGGAGGGATGTACTTGAGCAGAAACTCACCCAAAAGCTGAAGCTTGTATGTGCTTTCTGCAGTGAGAATGCTGACCAAGCAGCTGAAGTGTATAATCTACAGAAAATCACCCTGCTCCGTGAAATCTCCCTCAAAACTGGAGTCCAGGTAAGATCCACATCCCCTCTCCATTCCCATCATGTTCTGTAATGAGGAACACGAAGAGTAAGTGTGACTGTGCTTGCAAGGCACAGTGTGAGCCCCAAAAGGTCTTTGTGGAGTTCGTGGTAGAATACAGGTCCCAGCCCTGGGAAAGAGATTTCTAATCCAGTTCCCTCTTAGGGTAAGGTTGCTGGCATCTCCCTTGGAAGAAGAGTCAGCCTCAGTAAAATTGCTGTAGCTTGCTGTGGCTGGCTCAGCTTCAGTTCGTGCACACACAGGTTCCATGTATCCCCAAAGAGAAGCAGCTCTTTGGCTGAGCAGAGCAGGACTTTGGGGCCTTGCTTGGAGAACAAGGGTTTCCTTCCCCACAGCACTGCTTTTTCACTCCTCTGTGGGAGAGCAACTGGATGGAGCTCTCCTGTCAGGGCTGGAGCACTGGTACTGTGGTGCCATTTTGCTGTGCACACATGGTGGTCCATACCTACACCTGGCCACCTTTGAGAGCTCTGTCCCAGGTCATGGTACAGGAAATGTGTTGCCTCTGAATCCACATGCAGAATTTCCTCCTTTTCTTGCCAAGTACCTATGGAAGTGGTGACCGTGCTGTCTCCTCTTTTTGATTGCTCCAGATCCTGCTGAAGGAATACAACTTCGACAACAGGCACAAGCCCACCTTCACAGAAGAGGATATTCTCAACATCTTCCCCGTAGTGAAACACGTAAACCCCAAAGCCTCCGATGCTTTCCACTTCTTCCAGAGCGGGCAAGCAAAGGTTCAGCAAGGTACAGACAGACCCCACGTGTCTCTGCCTCTCGGGGCAGCCACTGATAACGGGAGGAGCAGGATGTGTGAGGCATGGCCACCAGTACACCCCTGCCCATCCCGGTTTGGTAGAGAATCCTGGTCTCCAAGACCATCTGAAAGGCTCTTGCTGTAAAGCCCCCAGCAGGGAGCAGAGATGGGTCCAGGCAGTGATCTCCTTCCCCCAGGTTCTGGTCCTTGCACCTGTGGCTGTTCTCACTTGATGGGCAGCAGGTCTCCAGCAGTGGTAGGGGTTATTTAACATACGTATCTATGTGCACACACCTTCTTTCAGGTTTCTTAAAGGAGGGCTGTGAGCTCATCAATGAAGCCTTAAACCTGTTCAACAATGTGTATGGTGCTATGCATGTGGAAATCTGTGCCTGCCTGAGGCTGCTAGCTCGGCTCAACTATATCATGGGAGATTACTCAGAGGTAAGCAGGAGATCCAAGGAGGTCTCCTTAGTCCTCTCATTCCGTCCCTATGTTTGTTCAAGCTCACGGCACAGTGTGACTTGCTCTGGGTTCTGTTCTGTTCAGGCCTTAAGCAATCAGCAGAAAGCGGTGCTAATGAGCGAGAGGGTCCTGGGCATCGAACACCCCAACACCATTCAAGAATACGTGAGTATGGGGAGCTGGGGGAGCAGCAGTACCTCAGGGGTCTGGCTGCGGTCTGTGAGCCTCGTGTCTGCAGCTGGAAAACAGCTGCAGTTCTCCTCCCTTCTGCAGCGTTCTTCCCAGCATCCTGCACTTCCATCATCCCTTAGGATTCTGCAAACTGAATAGCTGAGCGTGTGCGTTATAAACATTCTGTATGCTCAGTAATTGTCCTGCTGAACCTGGGGTTTTAGTCTTTGTCTGCTGAATCTTTATTTAGATTCATTACTTTTGCTGGCTTTGGCCCTGGGCTTATGTCAAAAAAAAAGAGAATCCCTCCAAAAGCACAGTCAGAATATCACATACATACAAGTCAGGTTGGAAATATTCTGCAGGGGGTGTTAAGAAGAAATTGAAATAAAACACTCAGTAGATAGCTTCCTCAGTGCTGTGTCCTCTGTGACACCTCAGTTGGGCTGTGGATCAGCCAGCAGACCTGGACTTTTTGAACTGGCTGAAGTCTTTTTATTCATGTGCAGCTGAGGAAAGGAGTGGAAAGGAGACGTTAGTTTCCTTTACATTAATGCTGGGTCCCTTCTCTTGTCCTAGATGCACCTGGCTCTGTACTGCTTTGCAAACAGCCAACTCTCAACAGCACTGAACCTGCTGTACCGTGCACGCTACCTCATGCTGTTGGTATTTGGGGAGGATCACCCAGAAATGGCACTCTTGGATGTAAGTAATCTGTTAATAGTCTTCAAGTTCCTAATCTCTAAGAAACCTCTTGGCTTTTAAGATGCCTACATGGTAGCTGTTCAAAACAAACATTCAGGCAGTGCTTTTCCTCCCTGGGTTGTTACCGGCTGGTTCCATCAGATGAAGGAAAAAAGGACTTTGGCCCTTCAGCTGGAAGGGTCAGCTTCTGTTGCTGGAGCTCTGTGTTGGGATGCTGCAGATGGGGGTTTCAGCACCTGTAATCCTTGGGAAGATTCCTTAGTTTAATATGTTCTTGTTGCCCTGGCATAAACTGGAGGGTGCCTTACCTCCCTTGTGCCTGGCTTGCTTGGGTTGAGTTCTTATGGGGGTGGATGGTCCCTGTCATGTGTTACTGCTGTAGGGACATCGCTGGGGGCTGTAGCCCTTCTGGCAGTGACATACCTGGGTGGAACCGCTGTTCACAGAGCAGGAACTGTGATGTGAATGTGCCTTTCCCAACGCCTGCTTGGCTTCTCTGTGCAGAACAACATCGGCCTGGTGCTCCATGGGGTCATGGAATATGACCTGTCCCTCCGGTTCCTGGAGAATGCATTGGCCATCAGTTCCAAGTATCACGGCTCCAAGTCTCTGAAGGTTGCACTAAGGTGAGGCAGGGTGGGGTGCTGGGCTGGGTCACTGCTGTCAGAGTGAGCACAGTCACCGAGTGCTCACGTGGGAGGGTCTGATCCTGTAAATTGGAGATTCAGTCTTATCCCAGAGCCAAGGTCATGGTGCAGCATCCAAGTCTGTAGTTTTGAAGGATGGAGATCCCTTGTTCTTAAGGTTCATTGTGGCATCTGCTGTGATACTGCTTGCCCCAAAATCTGTCAAGATGACTCTGCTCCTTGTGGACTCCCAGTAGAAAAATATATGTGGGTAGTGAAGGTTGGAAAGCCAGGCTAAGGGAATTACACCAGAAGCCAAGGATGCTACGTAAACACTAGTGTTTAATTGGTCCAGCCCTTGGGGAGGGATCTTTTGAGAAGCATTTAATGTGCTTTTGTCCTTTGCCACAAAGCCCTGTATTTGAATAAAATTCCTGAGCGGCTTCCATGTGTTGGCAGTGTGTTGGCAGGGGAGCTGGGAGCAGTGGCAGTGCCCACTGCTGCAGTGCTGGATGCCCTGTCCTTTGGTGCAGAACTGGCTCACTGTCAGCCAGGTATGGCCCACTCCCAGTTCCTGCTGCCACACCACAGCCATCTGTTCTCTGTCAGGGTGTGAATCAACCTGATTAAGCATCTGCAAGAGCCTGCCTTGTTTTCCAGTGGCTGATGGATGTCCAGACTGGAGAGAGCATCCTGTGGTCCCTCAGTGGCACTGGGATGCTTGAAGAGATTCATCCCCTCCCACAGAGTAACACTGCCAAAACCAGCAATGTCTTTTTCATTCCAGAAGTACCAAGGCCAGCAGTCCAAGCCAAGTCGGCTCTCTCACCTGGAGAGAGCCCAGGGGACCTGGTCCCAGCTCTGCCTCAGCTTTGCTGGGTGTTGCTGTGCTGGAAGGGTTTTAATTTTGTCTGTGAATAATCAAGCAATGCAAACATCTACTTTCTAAGAAGCAGAGAGACCCCTTTGGAAGGGTGAGGGCTTACGGCTGCAGCCTTTCTCTCCAGCTAACAAATCCAGCCCTGAGGTGTTCCCATGGATGTGCCTCTCCCTTTGGTTCACCACTGTGGCCTTCAGCTTTCCTGGGTGCAGGAGGAAAGATCCTCAGTTCAGTCTTTACCTCTGCAGGTCAATCCTCAGCATTCCAAGGAAAATCCAACCAAATGAGCGTAGCATATGAATCCCTAGCTGGGGTGGGGATAAGTATCTCCCAGGGTGCTGCATTCTGTCTCTTTTCACACTTGTCTTGAGACTTTTAGCCCAAACACTGATGTTACAGTCATTCTTGCTGCAGCACAGAAATGTTTTTCCTTCATGGAAGTGCCTCTAAACCCTTCTCCTTCCCTCAGCCACCACTTGGTTGCCCGAGTGTATGAGAGCAAAGCGGAATTCCGGTCGGCTCTGCAGCACGAGAAGGAAGGCTACACCATCTACAAGAACCAGGTGACGAGCAGCCACGCCGTGCACTTGAGTCCTGTCACTCCTGAGCAGTTCCACTGCAAACCAGTGCCCAGCTGAGCCTCAGGGAGGCCTTTCCCTGACATCTGCTCAGAGCTGTTTGTAGGAATCCTTGTAGGGAGGGGGCAGAACTGCTGCCCTGTGCCTGCTGCTATGCCAGGAGTCTTTGCCCAGCTTCCTGCAAGTATGTCCGTGCTGTACCTGTCAGTGGACAGACACTACTATCATGGCACAGCCCCACGTTCTGGTGGGGCTTGGAAAGAACTGGCCTGTTCTTCCCATGTTTTGCACCACTAGTCTTTTAAAATACCAGCTCCAAACTGGTTTGGTAGTGGAGCTGTCTCATGGGCAGTGCCTGCTCCCACTCACAGCCCAGCTGCTGCTCAGCGAAACTCCTGCCCCAGCCCAGGGCTGTCTGAGCACGTCTGTGGCTGCATGTGGTGACTCAGCGCTGCTCAGCTGGCTGAAGGCACAGCCCAGTGTGGGGAATGCTGGAATACTGCTCCTGGAAGCACAGCTCCGTGCCGGGAATGCTGCTCACGCAGCAAATGTGCTCCCACTTGATGGAAATGTGGAATGTTGATAATAAGGCTGCAAGAACCGTTTGGTTGATTTTTGAATGCCAAGTCAGGTGAAATCCTGTTCCACTGAGTTCCTGTAGGGATGATGAGCTGGAAGCCCAGGAATGTACCCTGGGTTGGGTCCTGCACTCATTTGATGTTGAACTGTTTTTTCCCCTTTCCCATCAGCTCGGTGAACACCATGAAAAGACCAAAGAGAGCTCCGAGTACTTGAAATACCTGACGCAGCAAGCGGTCGCTCTGCAGCGCACAATGAACGAGATCTACAAGAATGGCTCCAATGCCAACATCATGCCACTGAAGGTAACCTGGGAGCAGTGGGCAGTGGGCCATGCCAGCAGGGATTTGTGTCCAGCTGCTCCTGAGGGACACAGAGTGTCAGGAGGGTGCAGTGGCTGTGCCAGGTCAGATCCTTCCTCGGCAGGAAGTCCCTGCCAGGGCAGCAGTTCAGACATAGTGCGGTATCACTGGTGTGGACGGAGCATCTGTCCCCTCTGAGAGAGCATTCCTGAGCTCTGGCTCTTTCTCCTGAGCTTGGGCAGTCAGATGCAGGTGACGGCATCACAGGGTGCCTCAGAAAGTGGTTGGGGGGCAGAGACAGCTCTGGGGTGAGAGCCTGGCACACCTCTGCACAACCCTGCCCTGCTGCTGACTCACTGCCTGGGGGCAGGTTGCTCAATGCAGAAGTACTTTGGTTTCCTCATGCTAAAAAATGCTGTCATCTTTAACCAGGTGCTTTGTTCTCCTTCCAGGGATGTTGTGGTTGGGGAGGCTGAGCAGGGAGCGTGGGGGTGGAGGGGCTGCAGACGCTGCCTTGCCTTACATGGAGCAGGAGTGACTGGCCCTCTTGGGCCAAATCCAGCCGCTCCTACCTTCCTGTGCAGCTGGCAGAGCACCCCAGCCCCAGAATGAGTGCTCTCCTTGCCAGGCTGTACTCCAGCAGGTTGGGAAAGAAGGTTCCAGCTACAGAGCCTCCCTCCTGCTGGCAGGGTGGAGTGGGACAGTGCTCTGTAGGTGGGTTTTCTTCTCCCTGGGGAGAACTGGAACAGACCTGAGTGGTTCATGGCAGTGAAGGGAGCACAAGGACCTCGAATTGAGTAAGGAGTCAAGTCCAGGGAATGGGGGCCAGCAGAGGCTCAAACTCATAAAAACAGCACTAAAGGTTTTACCCTTGTTTACAGTACTTGAAGGAGGGTAGAAAACCCAACACTTTGGAAGTGGCACTGAATTTAACTGAAGTCATGCAGGGTTCAGTGGGAGCTTCCTGCAGGGACTGGTGGGGAGCTCTAGATCCTGCTGTTCAGCTTACTGATGTAAAGAGGTAGATAATATAAATGATGCCACTTTCGGGTGTCATATGAGCCTGAGTTTTTTCTCAACTGTTCGTAAATGGTGTCTGGACTTGCTCAGAGTCCTTTCTGAATTCTGATTCCTAAAACTTCTTTTCTTTTGTGGTGTAGTTCACAGCTCCCAGTATGGCCAGTGTCCTGGAGCAGCTCAACATTATCAATGGAATTCTCTTCATTCCACTAAGGTATAGTGATTCTTCTGGGTTGTGCCATTAGATATCAAGTCATCTTTTTGTATTGTCTTTGTTCATAAGAGAGCAGAAACCAGCTTTGCAGGATTTATTCTAGCCAAGATCACAATGCCAGCCCTGATTAGCATCATCAAAATAGTATAAATAGCAGGACTCTTAGATTATTTTTTTTTTCAATTGTTCTAAATTGTCTCATAGACTTCTAGGTAAAAATTTGATTGGGATGGTGGTGGAAATAGATGACCTGAGTTGAGACTGTGTTGTTCTAAAGCTGTAAATCACTGATGGTAAAAATGCAGCAGCAGGAGGCTGCCTGGCCATCACTGAGATGAACCCCCAGCCCCACTGATGGGGCACATCCTGGTGCCTCTTGGTTCAAGCCCAATCACCAAACCGGGTCCTGGCCATGCTCAGGTGTGGCTGAGCTGTGGAGGAGGGCAGGTGCAAGGAGCATTTCCTCCTCATTGAACATGACCTTGTCCCTGTGCTTCACCATTTGCAAGGCCAGTCTAATGTCTGCTCCCCTTCTTGCTTTCCCCTTCAGCCAAAAAGATTTGGAGAACCTTAAAGCCGAGGTGCAGCGACGCCAGCAGCTCCAGGAAAGCATGAAAAGTGGGGAACAGCTGGAAGCAGAGGATAAAGCTGTGGAGGAGAAAGAGGCTGAGCCGAGCATGCCTTCTGCTGCCATCCCCTTAACACAGAGCTCTGCTTAACATGTACCTCGCTTTAAAAAATAAGTTTAAACCACCCTTTTCTGAATCTGGCCCAGGGCTTCAGCTGCCCCTGGAGCAGCTCCTCCTTTTTGACAATGTTATTGCACTGGTACAATTAATACACAATGCAAAGAACTAATCTGAGCAATGTAATCTGTCTGCCCGAGCTTGTGTCTGCCACGCGAGGGGAAGTGGCCGGAGGCAGCACAGACCCGTCCTGGCGCGCGCGGGGCGTCCTGCCGTGTGTGTGTCTGTGTCATGTGTGTGCAGCAGTTATTTCTACTTTGTACATATGGATTCCAAATGAACTGTCTGGAGGGATGTAACATTTCTCAGGTCATTTTTATGTTGACTAAGGACACTGCTTTGCTAAACCAGTACAGAACCAGCCCCATTATTGCTCCGCGTTCTTGTAAAACGTGGATTCCAAGCCAAAAGATTGATTCCCCCCCCCCCTGCCAGTCACTATCCCAGTTTGTGCTAGGAACAGCCATATTTGTGTCACTCAGATGACTGAAGCCTGTGATGTGTGGAAGTGGGGAATGTACAGCATTTTCTACATCAGGATATAGCCATGGGATTCCTTTAACCATTTTTTCTACATTTGGTTGGCAGTTTAGCAATTCAGTGGGATTTTGTAACATTCACATTCTAATTTTCAAGGTAAAGGTATAGATAGATATATACAGATATATATAGAGATATATATATATATGATATTCACTGTTCCACCTCTGCTCTGCTTGCCGCTGAGTAACTTGGGATACTGTATCCAAAGAGTGAGGGCTTGATGTTTTAAAAAGCGCACAAAATTCCATTGCAGTGGAAACCCCAGTGCCTCGGAGAGGTGGGAATGCAGCAAATGAGGGCTGAGCTTAAGGGGAGTGAGGAGGGAATCGTGGCTCTATTATGGGGTGGGGGGAGGAAAAGTCAGAAACAGAGACTTTGGTCTCATTTGCAACAGCAGCTGTGACAGAGCTGAGGGCCCTGAACCTGACGGAATAACAACCAGAAAGTACCAGGCTTTAGGGAGGAGACTTAAATAAAACCTGAAGTTCCCCCAGCACTGAAACCTCTGGTAAATAGCTCCTTCTCTGGAGTTTTTTTGCACACTGGTTTTGGGACTGGCACCAGGAGCTTCCATTGCTGGCAATGGATGGTACTGAATGGCAAGGTGATACTAAAGAAATCCTCCTCTCACACATCCCGTGGGGTTGTCACTGTGCCCAAGCAAGAAGATTGTGGCCGCTGCAGGCCCTGGGATGCCGACAGAGTTGAATGTCCTGTTTTCCGAGCAGATGAAGCTGTAGAACAACGGCGGGCCCGGCGCTGCCGGTGCCCAGCCTCTCCCTGCCCCGCGTTGTCTGTCCTGGATCGTGCCCCGTGCTAATCTGCGCTGCTTCTGTCACTGACCTCTGAAGCCAAGTGCTGTCCCTGTGCTCTGTACCCTCGGTTTCCTGTCCGACCTTACAGGTATTTGTAACTCGGGGCAGGGGGGAAGAAGGGAGCAGTCTCTGAGGTGTTGGAGGCAACAAAGCAGAGTCTTCACTGCAAATGAACTTGCTCCTATTAGAAAAATTATGAATTTCCTGGAAAGCAATCAATAAATGACTACAGTGCATCTTTCCTACAAGATTTTTCTTTTACTAGTGTCTTTCAGTCCATTAAAAGCTTTTTAAACTCTAGTAGGTACTTTATTGTTTCTTTACAATTTGGTGCAAGGTATTGGTACCAGAACCAGTGCCACCACTCCTGCTTCCTTTGAGCAGAAGCTGGGGGAGAGAACAGGTCCAGGTGAGCTGGAGGCTTTAAAACCTGTAAACCAGTACTCGAGTCACAGCCCCAGCACCCCCAGCCCCGAGGAGCAGGACTCGCCCTCTGCTGTCAGAATCTATCCGTGTTCACGGAGAGAAGTCTCTTCTTCCTCTTGCTCCAGGGGAGAAGGGGGAGCAGGGACATGGGGGCTCTGGGGATGTTGTGGCCATGCAAAATGAAGCTGAAGGACACAAGTCCTGGCTACTGAGGCTCCAGGGCCAAGCAGCTCCGAGAGTGGTGCAGGTTGGGAAATAACTGCATTTACCAACATCTGTCTGTACCTCTCTTTACCTCTTTTGGAGTCTGGGTGTTCTCATTACTCTGTTCACAAGTTCTTAAACAGATGTAAAAACTGGCTCAAATGAGCCCTGGGCCACAGCTGGACCAGAGGTGGGCAGATGTTTGCCAAGCCACCGTCGCTCCTAGTTCATATGAGTGCGTGAAGCCCACCTCACTCAGGTCTAGCCCAGGCATTCACTAGTGGCAATCGGGGGAGAAGCCTGTGCACCCAAGCCCATCACACCCACCAACGCCCCAAACCCCAACGTGTCACTTCATATTCAACCCCGTCTGCTGAAGAATGTTTTAATGCCCATCTGAGTCGTGTCAGGACTGGAAACAGATGAAAACAACCTCACAAACCTAGAGCTGCTGTCACACTGCATGAGCAACAACTCACCAAGCTGAGGGGGGAGACTCTTCAACTGCTCTTGGCAACTCACACCTGAACCTCCCTTGGGCTCCCTGACAAGCTGACTGTGCTTGCAGACACACAAGGCCTTCCTTCTACCCCTCTCCCCAGAAATTGCCCGTGCCACCCTGTCACCCCAGCCTGGATGGCTAATGACATGCTGGCTCTGGCAGAGCCCAAATTCAGTTGTTTTTGTCAAATGCAAGTGGATCTCCTCCAACTGTCCATCCTGGGCCTGTTCCCACTGACAAGTACCACCATGCAAGCTGCTTCCACAGACCTCAGTCAGTGGGAGTGCCCTTTTATTTTCTCCCCACATCAAGCCCAAAGGCACATCAATGCTCTTCCATCGATGAAGATGTGCCCATTCCAGTTCAGGTCACTGACCCATCTCTAAGCAGCACTTGAGACAATTAAGGCCAAATTACAGAGGAAAAAAAATCAAAGCACACACCAGCTGCAAGACCCCAATAGCAGAACAAATGTTTCCAGAACTATCCAGTGCCTTAGCCTTCCAGGTACCCACCTCCCCTGCACCGGACCTGTGCTGCCTCAGGAGAGCCGGGAGTGATCGCTCCGAGGATTCACGGCAGTGCACGACCACCAGCCTCAACAACTCCAACGTCCAGTGCAGAACAAAGGCAGTTCCTGATGGGTCTGCAGTAAACAGAGGGTCAAGGTAAGGGAAAAACCAACCAAACCCAACCCAACCATGGAAGGGCAGTGCTGGGACAGCCCCAAGGGGGGTCCCCCGTGGCACAGGCAAGCCCGGGTCCCAGAAGGCTCTCCTGACCACCTGTGAGAGAAGCTTAGCTCACAGAGCACTTCCCACAGCACCTCACTGCGCCAGATCAAACAACAAAACCTCTCACTACTCCAACTGCCACCAACCACCTCCAAACTGCTTCCCTTGTCCTCAGGTGAGCTCAAGTTAAATTAAAACTAGAGCAAAGGCAAACCAGGTGTGGAGCAAAATCTGAGGGTGAAATACCAATAGCTTTTCTCAAAATAGTTTTAATTCTTGCATCCAAGGAAACAAAACCACATCTAGTTTTATATGCATTTAATAGTTTACCAATTGGTACAATAAGATTTTTTTAATATGCAGAAAACATGAATAAATTTTGTTTTACACAGTCTGAGAGCAACAAATCTTACTGTAAAACACAGAGCAGTATTATATACATTCCTTTACCAATTTTGTTTTAATTGTGTCAATAGCTTCAGTTAACTCCTACAGCTAGGAACTGTTCTCTCCAATTGCAACCTCTAACAGTGCTCAAACAAACATCTGACGTTTGCCTTCTCGATGTTGGAATCAACTCTAAATTGTGAGGATTTTGCTAACTTCTCTTCAGAATGAACTTGGGGAAGCCTGAGGGACAGGCAGGACAGGAAAGCAGCTACTTACATGACACAGTGGAAAGATAAAAAGGCCAATTAAATCCAGTTGTGACTTGCAAATCCAACGCGATCTCCCCGCTCCCCCCCGGCCGTCCCACCCCTCTACGCATGTGCTCTTGCTACAGGACTCTCGGTATTGATTTAATACACGGACGTTATGTACAGCTGGACACAACAGCTCACTCCAAGGGTGCTTTTCCTTCACTCAACTCAGCATTTGCAATATTCAAATCATTAAAGGATTACCAAGCCACCACTGTCTACAAAAACAATGTATATTTCCTTTTAAACAGCTCTCAGGCGAGTCAGGAGCTGTCTTAAGTGATTTCTCAGGCAGTTGACATGGACAGGAGGCGGCAGAGGGTGGGCAGGGATCCCATGCCCACAGCCCCCACTCACTACCAACTGGGGGTTGTTTTCCTTTCCTCAGTGCCCCGGGCGCACATTGGTCACACCACACACAAAAGCAGGATGGGCTTGTTTCACCTTCTAAAGTGCAAGATGCTATCAAACATCACCTTCCAGATTCTGTCTAAGCCACACTAAATGTTGCACTTTTCAGCCCACATGGCACAGCCCAGGCTGGGTTAAGCCGAGAGGTCTGCAGTGGCTCCCTGGTAACACAGGCCAGAGGTGGGTCCTGGTAAGTGTTGCCAATTTTAGCCAGAAGTGCCAGACAAGCAGTGAACCTCTTGACCCCTCCAATACATACAGTTCATAATTGACCCAGTAACCTCATTGTTGTAGTTCTGATCACAGCAAAGGCACAGCATGAGCTGCCAGAAACAGTGGGGACAGTTGAAGAGTGGTGTCCCCGAGCCGGGAACCCTGTGGTGTGGCTCTCCCTTCCAACCAGGGCTTCAGCTCTGGTCCAGTGGGGACCATCCCTGAGATCATTCCCTGCAGCCCCAGGAGAAGGCTCACTCTGCACAGCAGCAGTGACAGTGGGGTTGGCTGTCCTGGTAAATGCTTGCTTGCTACAGGGAAAAAATGCAGTAGACAACTTCCACATCACAGGTACCTTTAATTTCTCATTCAAGTTTGAGTTATGTACATGAGGGTGGTTTACTTTAGACTTAAATAAAGTTTCTAGGTCCTACCAGGAATTAAACAGATGTTATTAATTTACAGTTGCAGATGCATGGAGGGATTTAAGATGCACTACTTGTGTATCTGGAGTTCTCTAATAGGACAAAAAGCAGCAAATGTTTCCAGTCCAAGCAGCTAACAAACAAAACAGACTTTATTCGTGCATGCTTAACTGCAGCAACACACACCAAGAATGACAGAAACCACTGGATTTAAGAGATTAGCCTGGATCTTAAACTGGCTCTGAAAACCCCCACAACATCAGAACCCTGGTTCCTCCACCCCTTCCCAGAGGACCCCACACCCCCATCCAGCTCCTCCCACAGAACAACAGGTCCTTCTGGGGCAACTGTGGAAGTTCTTCCCCCACCAGTGCAGTGTGTTTGCCCTCCAGCCCACCCTAAGCTGGTCAGGGACTCTCAGCTTTAAAAGGGACAGTTTAAAAGCCACGGATTAAACCAAAGGAATAAAATAAAGCACAAATTCACCTGTTAAAACATCAGCCTGGTTCTTCATTGTATTGTCAATTTTCAAGTGGATTTTTAAAAAGACCTGGTTAGTTTGATAAGTATTGTAATCCTTTGTTATCTACAATGGAATCTGTCACAAAAATGCTGATTAAAATATTAATTTATAATATTTTCATTCACTTCAGATCAAAATATGTAACTTTAGGGATATGTAAATCAAAAATTGTATACACCAAACAACATAAATACTAATAATCGAGCTGGGCTGGTTTTGCTGATAGGATTTGGGTTTAGTTTTAGTGTTTTGCATCATTCCCACAGATTGGTAGTGGGCTTTGTTCATGGTGTTTTTCTTTTAGAGGCCTGTATGGATCTGACCTGCCACTGTCAGCTGATTCTCAAGGTATTCAGTGCTTCCTTTAAAGCATTTAAATGCGGCAGCCCAAGGCATTTCTCCATTTGCAAACCCCAGGATGTTTTTACTGGAGCCACATTGCCAAGGTGAGGATCACCTCATTGTCAAAGGGTTTTCAAGGAGGCATTAAGGAAACTTTTGCACACCCCAACTTCCTGCCAGTGAATGAGGGAAGAGTCCTTTGATCCTGCTGTGTAATAGGAATTGCACATCTCTAACAAACATGGAAAGCAAACAGCAAGTTGGACCATGGCAGTCATTTGGGAGAGGAAGCTCTACTGGAAACTGGATCACTAAACTCTAGTGGGATGGACAACT
Organism: Cephalopterus ornatus; assembly: GCA_013396775.1. Taxonomy (NCBI): domain Eukaryota; kingdom Metazoa; phylum Chordata; class Aves; order Passeriformes; family Cotingidae; genus Cephalopterus; species Cephalopterus ornatus. The sequence goes on along the minus strand of VZRE01005293.1, from coordinate 209,579 downwards.
CCTCCTGGAAGTTTGTCTAGCATAAAAAAAACCAAACAAAAAAACCATTTTAAACTTAGTTTAACAGCACAGCTTAACCAATGACCAAATAAAAAATAAATACATTTATCACATCAGCTGCTACTAAGATTTGTTGTCTTATTTCAGGTTTACAGTCAGTTCTATAAATATACCAACCCTTGCGTGATAGGAGGCCAAAACAAGTGTTTTCTGTTGATTTGGCAAATGTTTCATGACAAATATTCCAGAGTTTAATTTATTTCCATTAATTACATATAAGGTTCAGAAGATTCTGAATTGCAGCCTTATTATCTAGTATTCTTAGAGAAGATTTATTAAGCACACTTAAGTGATGTTACATAGATACACATTTCTGAAAGAGCCCTACAAAACTTTTCCCAAATGAGGTCACCAATTCAGGCACCAACAGACAGCAGAAAAAAAACAGGTAAATTATCCAACATAACGACACTGTCAACTATTCAGTTAAGTGCCCTATTCCAATCATCCCACTTCTGCCTTCTCAGGTCTGATGTGACCAATGCCAGCCCATGTTCTTAAACCTATGGTACTTCTAGACAACGTATGTAAATTTACAGTATACAATTTGGATTCACCATGCATGAATACTTTGTGTGTAACATTTAATAAGCTCAATCTACATCCAGAATAATTTACATGAAAGGACAATATTTATTTAAACAGAGCTCAATGGGTAACCATGGTATCTGAGTGCATCCAGAGGAAAAGGGGTCACTGTGAACTCCATCAGCGGCACTCCCACACTTTTACTGTTTGATCTACACTCCCAGTCACCACGTACGGGGCTGTCTTGTGGAAATCTGCCAGGAGACAAAAGCTCACATTACCAATGAACCCAAAACTTCAGTATTCCCACTCTTACTGAATGGCGCTGGTTTCTCAAAATAATTCCACCAGTTAAAGGCTAAACTGCAAAGCTCATTGTGGCTGTACTTCTGCAGGCACATTCTCTCATGCTGTAATTTTGTAAAGCGTGAAAATCTACTTTCAGTTCAGCTATAAAGGAGCCTTCATGCAAAAGAAATCAAGATAAAGTGACAAAATATCTCACACTGATAAAACCCTTCAATCCTACCTGGAGACAGAATTTCAGGTATTTAACAAGAGGTGTTCAAGAATCAGGAAACTTGAGTTCTTCTTTTTGCTGCAGACATTACAGTCTGTGAGCTGGTATTTAAAAATGTACAGCATACTGTTCCTCAGGAGATCCACAAGTATTTCATATATACAAATCAGTGTGGGGCTGGCTCAGAGTCAGCACAGGGAAATTTAAGCAAAAGGAATAAGCCTCACTGTGGGAAGGCTCAGCTATAACTGAGGCAGCCCATTCCAAATTTAAACCAGGCCCTGCTAAGGGTCTGATGTTCAACTCACACTGTTCCTCACCCCGTTCTCATCAGCTGTCCTCAGCCATTTCAGGGGGAAGTCAAGTCTTGCATTTAATTAGACTTGCCAGTTTGGTCAGGGAACCTCAGCAGCAGCCAGCTCCAGGCTCCATGCTGACCAAACTCACAGCTTTGCTGAAGGAGCTACAGACTGCCAGGGGAACAGAGAGAGAAAAAAAAGCAGAGAAGACTCCAGAGCAAAGGCAGCTTTGCTGAACCAGAGAGGTGCTGGTTTGTTCTGGCTTCACCAGGGCAAGGGGGAACTAATGCCTACCAAGATCTGGTAACACCAACCAGGAATGCCCAGGAATCCAAGGTAATTTTTTTGTTTTGTGCACACACACCCTTTTTTCCTTTTGCTGGGCAAGCACTGGCAGTAGAGCACTCCCCAGACCCCTGCACACTCTAGTGACAGATTCCAGAACTCCCTGGCAGTTAACATCCTTATCCATGTGCAACACTGGCAGCAGAAGTGGAAAAATCCAGCACAGTCCAACTCCTCTCTGTCCTTATTTGATTAACACATACAGAGCACAAGGCATCACTAGAGCTCAAAGGTGAATGCCAGGCTGGTGCTCAGCTGCAGCTCTGGCTCTGCCCTGGCAGTGAGCACGGGGAGCAATACGTACCCAAAGAGGTAACAAAGTGTTCGTGCGCATTCAGAGTTTTCATGCATCGCTTGTTCTTGAAGTCCCAGACACGGAGAGTCTTGTCATCAGCACAGCTCAAAATAAACTTTCCCCCAGAATGGAACAGGACACCACGTACCCAGTTATCATGGCCAACCTTGTGCACAAGGAGAGATCAGTGAGCAGGTGCAGGCTGAGAGCTGAGCATCCCACAGCTCACACTACGGCACACCAAGGGACCCCACCCGGCCCTGCAAGGACAGCACCGAGCTCCTGAAACCCGTTACTACTCAGAGTTTATCTCCGTTTGCTATTATTACACCTCTATCAGCTCTCCCAACAATGTGCGTTCCTGTCCTTGAAGGCAAACGAACAGCAGTCCTCATGTGATCTGCACCAATTCTGCTCTCCACTCCCAGCATCATCACCCAGTCCCGCCAGAATCCCAGCTGTGAACAGCAGGCTATGGCTTGCGGGAAGTCCCACATGTGGGAACAACACAACATTTTACAGGAGACAAAATTCAGATTATTATCAGCATTTCTGCAGACAAACCAAGCTACTCATCGCAGAACTTACACCACAGTACTGCATTCACACTGTGGTTTTGGAGATACTCAGAATTCCTCAGCAACAACAACATCTGAACCATAAAAGCCATTAAAACTGTATTTCTAGCATTTGTCTTATTTCCATAACTCTGGCTTCTCTTAAAAACATAACATGCAAGATAATACATTTCATTAAAACTGGTTTTACGTACTCTACTATGACTGCCACAAAAACACGCATGGACTTACAAGTGTCATAAGGCACATGCCAGTGCTAATGTCCCACATCTTAATGGTCTTGTCTCTGGATCCAGACAGCAGAAAAGGCCCAGGCTTCCCACTCTTCTTAGTCTACAGAAAATTATGGTTTAAGTTATGGCATACATGGGATGGAGGGGGGATGTGGAGGAAGAAAGAAGATCCCTTCCCAGTGGTATTGCTTAGTACCAAAATCAGATTGTACGACAGCTTATAGTGAATAAACCCACACTGCCAAAGCTGGGTCACAGGCATTGGTACTAATGCTAGGAGATTTACACAAAAATAGGAATTCAACAATCTGTTAAAAGAAACGGTTGTATGTCCTGCTGATGCCACAAGCCAAGTAACACTCTGAATACATACTTGCCTACTGCAGGACTTCCTCCATTAACAGTAGGCACAGCGTAAGTCCCATCTCGGGACAAGGGAGGATACAGCTCACGCACACCCTGTGTGTTCACATTCCTCATAAAACATCCTGCATGGAGGATGGAGAACTTCTGCAAACTTCCTCCTGTGAAGTCCTTCCTGCGTGTGCCCGCGCACGGGGTGGCCCAGGCCGAGCCCTCGGGGCCGCACCTGTCCCAGGTGTGCGGTGAAGGTGCTCCTGCGGGCTCTGCCCGATCCCACCAGCAGGTGGCAGGGGAGGCACCACCAGAGCCCCCACGGAAACGGGGACACTCAGAACGCTGTCTGAATTACTTATAATTAAAAGATTATAAGGATCTTTTAAGGATTCAAGTAAAATTTGACTGAAATAACCTGTAAAACTCATCACTAGACAAGTCCCTGTGTTCGGTGTAGCTACTTCTCCCCTGGGGTGTCCATGCCCCTTGGAGGTGGAGGGTGGGACCGCAATGCCAGGGAACCTGAGTAGAAATTGGAATTAATGTCTAGTTCATTTCTTCTATACTTTGGCATCTTTAGGAGGAAAGTTTTTCTGGCCTTTAGCAGGCCTTTCTTAAGGCTCACCAGAAGAGGCATCAGTGGTCACACAAATGGGGATTCATTAGTTACGGAATGCTTTCTCCCATCAATAATTGTGCAGCAGGACACAGCAGTTTGATTCCAGCACAGTGCACCTAAGGCAGCTTCATTCTGCACTTCTGACTGACTCCTTCCTCCTGCCAGCTTCCAATTGCTAAGCATCCTTATAATCTTCATATTCTGCCAGAGCAGCTGCCTTCCACATTTCTTTGCTGCAATATAACACAGTGGTCCTATTCTCACCCTTCCCAGAACAGAGCATCTCTCTAAAGTTCACTTTCACTAGTGCAAAGGTAGGTCTTACTGATAAACACAAAAGCTCGATCCTGTCAAGCCAAGAAGGGGATTAACTGCACACCAAGATGCTCAGCCAAAAGCACCCATACACCTGCTGTACCTGCCAGGCCCTTTGAGCCCAAAGCTCAGTAGCTGTCAGCCCTATACAGAGCATAGACAAACATCTCCCTGTGTGTGCTCATGTAACAACCCAGGAACGTTACCTCTGATCCCGTAGCTTCTGATATGGTGGAGTAGGAGCTCTCAGGAGCCCAGGAAATGCATTCTACCACATGCTCGTGCTCTCGGAGCTCAGCTTTGCATTCCTTCGTCGCTACCACCCACACACGCACCGTCTGGTCGTTGGAACAGCTGGCGATCAAGGTGCCATCCTGGTTGGGCCGCACCATGCGCACCCATTCTCTGTGCCCTGTGAAAGTCTTCACGCAGTAACTGTGCAAAAAAATCCCACAGCATGACTCAGCCACCATCAAATAACCCGTTACACATGCCTTGGATATTTGAGGACACTTGACCTACTCTTAGTAGTTAAGATAAAATATTTTAGTACACATGTGTCTGTTCTGGATGGTGATGGATAAGACCATGAACAGTTCATGGAGAGAAAATTAGCATGAGAAAGAAGTGACAGCTAAGAGATGACAAATCCTTGTTAAGGCAGAAAGCAGAAAGATCAGGGAAATATAAAATTGACACAACTACTTGCATTAAACAGGTATTTTAAGAACAAGTAGAGATTTACAGGTCACTCAGACATTAAAGAGACAACTGATGAATGAAACAAGCAAGACAACAAAAAAAAATAATCAGGATACACCTTGATGTGTGTCCAGAAAGGCAAGAGATGCTCCCTCTAAACTCGTGGTTAACTAGAGAATTTATTTTCCTAACTGGTCCTGAGTTCTATCCTCCTAGCTCCCAGAAAGACAAACCTAGTTAGTTTTAATGAGTCAGTACTAACACCTAAAACCCCTGTGCTCAGTGACTGAGACAGAAGCCTTCAGTGAGTTACTCTGAAAGGCACATCATTATTCCTCAATTCGAATAATGCCTGCTGACATTTGGATTCCTGTGGCCCATTCCTACACAAACTGCTTTCTGCTCGCTTTGTTCCGGTGTTGCTGTTTGCCCAAAAGTGCACTTACCCTGTCTGGACTTCCCACATTTTGATAGTTTTATCCCTTGAGGCAGAAACTATATGATCTCCGTTGGGCATGATGGCTACTGAAGAAACATTATGGTCATGACCTAAAAACAAAATAAAACCTTTATTAAGTGGCACTGGTAGAGTTTTCAGAGAGCACACAGGACTTGTCATTTCTTTACCTTGGGAAAGTAGCTTTACATGTAAACTTGGTGTTTTATGAAATAACTATCTATATTTTTAGAACCCACACAGTCCAGACACTGAGCATCCTTTAAAGTTGCTTTCTGTTTACTTGGGTATATCTATGGGTGGGTGTTTATTTTTGTAAGTCTCAAACATTCTCTGTTCCTACTCATCACTCCTCCAAGAAGATACTAAAAAGCACGAAAATGCTTTTTTTAAGATGATAAAATAAATATTTGCTGTCAATATTAGAATCTTACAGTTGTGGTTGTTGCAGTTTTCCTGGATTTAAAAAATAAAAAAATCTCACTTTATAGACTGTTAAATCAATCCCTTTATACCTTACCATGCATAGTTCTGATGCACTCAAAGCCCTGGAAATCCCATAGCTTAATGGTCATATCAGCAGAACAGGAGGCCAAGAGTTTGCCAGTGTGGTCAAAGGAAATATCCTGCACAGAGTCTGTGTGCCCCTTCAGGGTTCGCTCAAAGTCTCCTGTCTCGTAATCCCACACCTGACAAGTGAACAGACAATCCTTTAGTAGCAGCCCATTACTCTTTGTGTTCTCCAGTCTCACATTTGCACTCTGCAGGCCAGTCTGACACCTTGTTCAATAATTAATTGAGCAAAAGACAAAGACAGACAGCCCTAAAAGGGCTTAATGGCATAGAAAGATAAACATTCTTTTTATGTGATTTTGTTACTTATAAGTTAATTGAATTCATGCATTTTGAAAACTGCTTTTCAGTTAACTTAAAGCATTATAAACCCAGCAGAAAAACAAGTTCCACTGTATATGGAAGTCTTAACAACAACCACTACCCTTAAAAATAAAGAAGAAAACACTGGACAGAAATCAGAAAACGCTGGACAGAACAAATCCACTTTGTTTTTCTCCATCTCTTTCTGTGCCAGCTCCCTAACTCCAGCAATGCAGCTCACTTTCAGTCGTGGGGAAAGGATCATCTTTAACATCCCCCTCACCATTCCCAAGCTTTACTGTGGCTCCAGAATTGACTTGCTTTCTTCAGAATGAAACAGCAAATATTCTGCATACCACAGAGCAATACTCAGAATACTCTAGGTTAGGGGTGATAATCCAAACCCCTCTGAAGAGTTTGATACACACACATTCAGACATTCACAGGTTATAGAACTGATGAGAGATTACACAAATATTTGCAGTCAATAACTGCAGGAGAGCATGAAGTCCCATTCTCACCTCCCAATTAAATCAGTTGCCTATCATCTAACCATTTTAAAAGCCTTTAAAACAAAACAAGCTCCTCGAGATTTTATCACAAAATTGAGATATTTCATTTTAAATTATATCCTAAACAAACAAAAAACAAACCACCAAAAAACACCCAACAAAGTGGGTGTTTCACTCATAACAGAGTGGAAACAAAGCTGATTAGGCCCCTCCGCAACATTCACCGCACACAGAGCTGTCGCTGTTTCAGCTGGCCCTGTCTGCTGCAGAAACAGGAACAGGTTAAAGGTCTCTAAATCCACATTAGCTTAGTTTCTCCTTCAAGCCAAAGGATAGTAAAATACTCTTGAAGACATTAATTGGACCAGCATAAAACTAAAACTTGTAGATTATACAGGGCACCATACTTGAAAGAACTGTCCCTACTGAAGCAGAACCAGGAACAACCAACCTTCCACCCATCCAACACGTCCAGCCGGAGACACTGATGTCACCTATTGCACAGCTCTGACTTGCTTAGTTCACTTCTCCAGAACACACACATACCTTTATTGTGGCATCCTCTGAAGCAGAGACCATAACACTGAAAACTGGATGGAAAATGACTCGAGTGACAGGACTCCTGTGCCCACTCAGTGCATACTTCTCTGGAGGACGAGGAATCCACTCCTTAGGGTCTCGTTTCTGACCAAGAGGTCCACCTGATGTAAATTCTTCCTTAGCTTCATTCAGCTTCGATTCTAATTCCATTACCTAAGTGCATGAATTTTAAAGAGACTATTCATTTCTAGGTTTATACAAGATCTAATTCACATTCTTGCATTAATAATCCAAATCACAACTGACTCTTAAACTCACAGTAAAGCAAAGACTGCATGGACCCAATATGATTACCAACATTCAGCAGCACTAGTGTTTTTAAAAATCAAACCTAAATTAATCCTTTATAGTTTATCCTTTAATAATTTATAGCTTATTCTTTAATAATTTAATCATTAATCATTTATTCTTCTCAAATTCCCAAATATTTTCACAGGGAAAAAAAGTTCTACAAAATCCCCTGTACAAATACATTTGAATTACTATTGTGCCAAACTACCAAAGGAGGCTGTGCTAACAAAAAGGAATGCTACTGCTGCAGGAACTGCAACGCCCATGGAGCTGGCAAGCCTGTTAACCAACAACAGAGGCACCAGAGGGCTAATCGACCCTCGCTGTACTACCTGCACAAGAGACAGGGCTCCATTGTTAACACAGTGATTTTAGGAGGTTTTTGCTTTTAATACACTCTCGAGCCAATGAAGCACGACTAAGAAGAGCTTTGTACTCTCCACTTGCAGCAGAATCGCCCCCTCTAATGCACTGGAGCTAATGGCTCCTTCCCTCTCGGGCCATGGCCAAAGACAAGGGGCAGCACTGATTCTCCATCCCTCCTAACCCAGCCAAGCCCTCTGCACACAGCTATTCCATCTCCCCGCTCACCAGCTGCCTCGAGGCACCTCTTGCCTTTTCAGCTTCAGGACTGCACATGCAATCCTTAAACTGAAGACCAGGAATTTTTACAAAGACACTGAGAGGATGGCTCTGCCAGCACTGAGACAGACAAAAACATTTCCTGTAACATGGGTTTAGCTATTTTGCCTACTCAAGCCCTAAACATTCATCTTTGAGGCATCATTCACTGTCTTACCACTGCATTTGTTTGACAACAAAAATATGGAACATTCTGTTCAGAGCAAACTTTTTATACAAATAAATCCATCAGATCTCCACGTACCTTCTTTTGTAATCTTATAACAGATGTCCATTTTTTTTCCAGAAGTCCAGCATACTTCTTATCTAATTCTTCATTCTGAGGAGATACATTTAAATAAAGAAAGAGGAAGAAAAGCAATACATAAAAACAAACATCAAAGGCACAGAAGAGTAACTAAATGCTGCTCTTTCTTTCCATGTACAAAATAACAATCTCATACTAGAATAATCCTAAATCAGATGCAGAATAACACAGGCATGGGGAAATAGCGATGTCATCATTTAATCCGTGAAAGATAAAAGCTCTGAGGACTGGCTACCTTGGTCAGAGGCTAGATGTCAACCTACTACTTTAGGGGCACTTGTAAAAGCTGAAGTTATCTGCATGAACAATCCATACAAAAAATTAAATCCTCCTTTGCAGAGCTGCACTTGAATCATTCCAAATTACTCAAATAATTTCAGTCTTTAACTTTTTTTTTTTCATTTTAGTACAGCCCCCTCCAATTCAGATTTTCTTGCAAGAAAAAGTCATGTGAAACTTTTAGCAACAGCATTTCCTCTTTCCCTCAGGACCATCTAACCTATTTAGATTGCCTTCCTAACCTTTGGGAAGAGGAAACTTAATTAGGTTGATAGATAAGGCAGATATGGGAGTGGTATTAGGATTTTCAATTATAAATATGGTATTTCAATTTGTCATTTCTACTTATTTATTAAACACTGGAAGCAGATTAGAAAAATTAAGTCAAACTCAAAATACACATTTTGGGAAAAGAACAATGCAAGATCTGTAATAAAGAAAAGGCAAGGATTTATCCAGAGTCAGCACACAGGAGTTTACTACTCAATCTAGCTGTAGCCAGATGCAATGCACACCTCCTGTGCTAACAGGCAGTGGGTTAAAAATGATACCAACAATCATCTGTGACAAAGGCAAGTCAACAAAATGCAGCTGCAAGAAATGAATGGTCTGAGTCACTGGTATCCACACAGTCTAACCAGAGCTGCTCATCAGAGCTGGGCACACAGTCACAGATCACAGGCTGCTTTGGGCTGGAAGTGACCTTAAGGCTCATTTTGTTCCCCCCCACTGCCATGGGCAGGGACACCTTCCCTAGCCCAGGCTGCTCCAAGCCCGTCCAATCTGGCCTTGTCAGATGATCAACTTCTATGAACTGTTTTTGGCCTGCCCTCCTACTACACAGTCACCCAAAGGGTACACAACACACTCAGGCAATGACTTAACTCCTGATGCAATTCCAATCTCAAAAGATTTGCTCCGTTTGATAAAAGGAGAGCACAAAAGCAATCCAGTTTTGTCTTCCTGTTTCTTAAACTTTCCCAAGTGAAATCAAGTCTTTGAACCTGCACAGTCTCAGACCATTTCAAATCTGGTTACAAAACCATTCACTCAGAAGTGGCCAAGTCACCCAGTGGTTATTCTTCCCTTTTCTGACAAGGCAATAAACTGTGTAAGTTCATCACCTCCAGTTTTAAAACTGCCTGAGCAAACAGGAAATGGACAAACATGCCTGAAACAGATGCAAATGCCATAAAACTGACAAACTCTGAAATTAAAATATAGATGAAGAATCTTGTTTGAACTCACCACATCTAACTCAGCTTCCTTTTTAAAAACCGAATATGCCTCCTCGTAGCCATTGGAACGGAGGTAATCTGCTATTGCTCGATTTCTACAAAACAACATTTTAAGGAGTCAAAGAAAGATTGTCATCACAATGTAGCACATTCTGGTCAGATGCCTGTCTACATTCTGAAGCGAAATAGCAAAAAGTGCCATAATTTACTTAAGATAAAAGTAGAATTCACAGATCAGTTTGCAGCCTATATTCCAATGTGCTTGTTGTAAATTCAGGAATTTGTTTTTTATGCCATTAAGAACTTTCAAAATATATTTTCATCATTTTCCAATTCTATTATCAAATACCAGCAGTTCTATCAAAAATAAAGACTAGAGAGATCTAAACCACAATAAACAGTACATGATGAGCATGTCAACAAAGCAACTCTAAAATGTATTGGGAAACAAATGTTAATAACTGAAATTTAATAGAAATGCAACACAAACTTAAAACCACGATCCCTTACAGTTCATCTCGTTGCCTTTGTGACAGCACCATCGTGGCTGAGATGTCAGGTTAACGTGATCGAGCAGCGGCTTCTCCTCAAGAGCTAAAGTCTTAGGAACCCGGGATCCACAATTCAGTCTGCCACAAAGTGGCTTAAATCACACGTATTTTTCCAGACGTGAAATCCAATAGGAAATCCAGAGGCATTCAACACAGAAGATTCAATCCATCTACAAGGAGGAGAAAGGAACAGGTTCGTTTCCTTGAAACAAGCATTCAGCAGGCAGCTCTCCGGATTTACCCAAACAGAGGCTTTAAAGAGGAGGTCTCTAGCCCAGCATGGGGCCCCTGCAGGTACAGTGCCGCACGGTTAGAACAGACAAATGACTTCTCCCACTCCGGTAACACTACCTGAGGAAGTTAAAAGAACCACATACTAAGAGATGATACTTGCCTTCTTTTAAGTCACATTAACACGGTTTACCTACAGTTAATCTTTCATCTCTCCCACATTTGGGGCATGGCAAATTTTTAAACAGCTCTTCTGTCTTATCAGAGTGGCACCATTACCACGGGCCCATTACTGCAGCTGGCTCAGGCAGTGGTGCGATCACAACACATCTGGCAGCGCCAGCTAATTCGTGATGTGGCTGAGATCCGACATGTTTGAGATAGTTCAAGTGTTGCGTTGTGCCTTTCACAACAGACTCATTTTTCCCGCACACACTCGTTAGTATCCTGTGATTCAGTAATATGAATGCAGCATTCTCAGTGCACAACCTGCTTCAACTGGGCAGCTTCAACCTCCGCCACGGCGACATCACCAAACACACACTGGCAGCGCTGCCTTTGCTCTCCACACTGCAGGGACCTTGTGTGAGCACCATGACCATGGGAAGTGCTGGAATGGCACTTCTTGCACACCTGGCAGGTGCCTGTACAGAAATCATCATTCACTCAAGCTGTTTAGCAAGTTTGGTCAACCATCTTTCAGCACCGAGATAAACCGAACACACAACATGAAGAGGTTCAGAGAGAGCAGGTGGGTCTGTAAACTCCCCACTGAGTGCTGAGGAAAAACACGTGTGCTCCCACTGCCCCTCACCTCTGCCCCTCCTACACACACAGGCACACAGAGCTCACCAGCACAACTCAGGAACAATTTTAGTAAGGAGCCTCTTTTAAACAATAGTCTTTCCCAAAAAAAATTAAAGAAAATACTGAGCTTATACCATTAATGACTACTTATCCATCACAGGGGATCAGAGGCTTGTTTCTAAACCTATCTAGGCTCTGATGTCTGCTTCAAAATGAGCTTAAGCTGCAAGGTGCTTGTATTCCACTCTGCTGGTGGATTTTCCACATCAAATGCTGCACACCATAATACTGCCCTGCAAGCTAGTTAGGACAGGAGCACTCTGAACAGGCAAAACCTTACTTAATCAGTGTAACCTCTTCCCCAACAGCTATTTCAGAAACAATTCAGATGAAAACTAGAGCACAGGCTGCATCCTTTCAGAGAATAGAAGCAAACATTTCATTTACTCTTGCCCCATACCTAATTCCTGCCAGTTGAAGAGTCAGTTGGGTTTCCACAGATGCCTCGTGCTCAGTACACACTCAGAGTACCACACAGAAATTAATGGAAATTTAGCTCATATAAAAACCGTCATATACCGTCCTGCAGTGCTGAGAAGCGCCCTGCGGAGGGCGCCGCTGGAGGACACCCAAACGGGCACGGGCAGAGGAACGAGCCCAGGCGCTTCAGACACTGCAGCACTGCCGGGAGTGCCGGAGAGCACAACACGGACAGGAACTACCAAAATCCGCCTCTACCACTGCCAGCGTAAAACCTGAAGGTGGCGTTTGTATTATGAATCACCACTGTGCAGTGAATGGCCAGTAAATCCAGTGCACTAACTCCGTCAAAAATCTCAGTATCTCATAAATTTTGACGTGGTATCTAGGAGATGCAACTACAGCACTTGTCTAAAAATAACAGCAACTCTGTAAGGCCATGTCACCTAGTTAGAAATACATTTTCCCTCTCACGTGTAAAGTAACTCCAAATTTCTCCAGTATCCCTAACACTTCCCAAACCTGGGCTGCTCCATGTTCTAACCCCAAACTGTCAGTGAGAACCAGATCTTAGTACTAGATAAATTGCAACAGCTACAGGGCGAAGCAGCTACTCCTGGTATTAGCAAATTACAGCTGAGCCACAAGACACCAATCACTTGATCTACAGTATCCCACTCCTCTGAAAAGTGGCTGTTCCAAGCACCCTGCTTAGTATTCCTGACTTTTTAACTACAGCACCACCTGAAAAGAAGGACAAGTATTTTTAGGGCAGTCTCCTTCATACACACCCCAGACAAAAACAGAAGGAAAACAAACAAAACCCATCACAAACAAATAAAACCCCACTCAAGCAAAAATGTCCAAATCTCAAAAGTCCAAAAGGAACCAACATTAATGACACACATGTGCCACCATGTGTACTGCCTTTTCTTTAGCAGCAGCAGACTTTGCAACATACAGACTTCAGCAGAGCAAGACTAACCAGTTCTCCTCCATCGCCTATCAGGGCTCCCAGTCGCCGGTGCATTCCCAGCACCCTGCTCAGGCACCAGAGGCAGCAAGGGGAACAAAAACAATCCACAAAGAACCACCACCTGTTCATTACATCTTGCCTGAAACCGGTCACTTTAGTATCAGCAGCTTATTGTGACTGAGGCAGTGTCAAGAGAGAGTTACATCTTTTTTGAAAGAAAAGATGCCTTTGCATGAAAATTTTACTTTGTTCTGTATTAAATACAGGAAAAAGCAGGCTGAACGTACATAAAGCTATCCATGAATAACAGCTATTAATTGAGTATAAACCAGAATGTGCCTTTTATTAATAGACCCACTTACACTCCTCCAAGTTGTAGTTTCTAACTTAAAACCTGTTTGATTCCCTATCAATAGTCTGCACATACAAAAGCACTCAGTGGCAAACCTCTGCATACGGACAATCTTGCAACAATAGAGGGCTACAGGTGTTTTCAGCAAGATCAGGTGTCTTTGTAAGCTGTTTAAAATTGGGAAATTTTAAAATGGCTGAATGCCTGACACTGGAACAGGTACAACACATCCAACTGTCACCTCTCACTCCTCCAGGCAGCACAGGACCTGCACAGTTTTCTAACACAAACCATTCCTAACCTAAACACAACATCCTCCTCAACTCCACTGACAGCAGCAGATCCTCAACAGACAACTGCGCCTCATTCCAACTGCCCACCTGTCCACTCAGCTACAGATCAGCTTTTATACTCAGGACTGGTAGAAATGTCTGAGCAATAAGGATACAAGACCTACTTCAATCCTTAACTGCTGCAGGACTGAAGAGTGGCATACTAAAGTGTAATCTTAAAAAAAAGATTAATTGAAAAAGAGACAGCCAAAAATCATCACAGGCCAGAATTTTTCCCTGCAGAAGCTTCTGAAATACAAAGAACTACTGATGATGAGCAACAAACTGGGCAGAAATACCTGAAAAGCTGAAGAATCTTCTCCTGTAAGGCAAGGTAGAAACAGCACAGTACAGGTTCTTCTGACCTTCTCATTTGAAGGAAAAAAAAAGCAAGACCCTCTGTCTCTTCACATCTAACCATCCTCTCCCATCTTCCTAAACTGGGATTCAGAGATTCCTGAGCCTCACTGCACCAGCCTGTCACTGGAACCAGTTGCCCTGGCCCCACTGAGAACATGCTCACTGCTACTGCAGAGCTCAGAGACTGTGCTGGTCGTGTGCCCACAGCCAGTCCCACACCTGGGAAGCACACACACCCCCCACACCACCCCACCCCCCCTTCTGCACCCAGCTGCTGGCAGGGCACCCAGCCAGCCTCACGCCACACTGGCAGCAGGCATCACTGACCTGGTGTGGGCAGGAACACCCTCTTCCTGAGGGTGACTAAGAGAGAGGATTTGACAGACAGCTGCTGCCTCCTGCCTTCAAACACTGGGTCCTTCCACTGATGGGTATCAGTGCGGTTCAAGTGCTTCCTAGATCACTAGAAAACTTCTCAATAACTTAATGAGAGACCTGCTAACCATTCATAAATGCACCAACAGCAACCTGAACTAGGTTCAGCTCCATTTGTCAGCTGAGACAGCTCTGCAGGAGGTCTCCAAGCACAATAGCTACACACACAGTCACAGCAATGAGGTAGCGAAAAAATAATCACTTTGAGGCAAGAGATTGTCAGAATTTCCTTCAGTTCATGATATATCATGCCAATAAATGATACTACTTAGCCCGCAGGTATTTCTATGACAGTGTTCATACTTGCTTCAGGAGACACCTAAATATTATTTTCCATAAGTATTCACCAAATATAATTGAGAAGCAGATTATGGAATCAAATTAACTCATGAGCATTTTAGTCCCAACTTGCCAAAAATACCTGTTCATTTACCTGAACTGGCACTAAGCAAGAGCAAAGTTACTCGAATTAAAACTCCTAAAGGCGCCCATTCCATACACATTGAAAAAATAAATTGAGTCTGTAAAGTCCTTCAGAGTTCGTTATGGTTTTACCTGGCAGAGTACACTGGATGCTAAACAGCACTGAAATTTTGTTTGAATACCTATGTCTGGCAAAGACACCGGGCCCTCCAGTGGACATTTAGCTTTTATTTATTTCAAGTCAATCATCTACCCTGCAAACCTTCCATGAGACTAAACACACTTGAGGTCAGAAGTTTTTAGAATCAAACCCAGTCCACTTTCTTAGTTCTAACTACTAAAATAGTGTCTCTGGACTTAACCCTTGACTTTTTGACTCCTGCTGTTAATTACTGCAGAAACATCCACAGATATAACCGCTCACCGAAATATATCAGAGCAGGATGAAAGTTCTGTTATTTTGCCAGATTCCCCAAAGCCCTTAATTTCCTATTGCCATGGCTTTGTTTGGCACCTGTAGTAACCCAGAGCTCCAGCTTTAACCGTGGGTTTGCCTGTATGTAGCAGGCCACCACCATCTACCTGCTTCCAAGAAACACACACATTGCACTGTGACATAACTGAGGCCATAAACGCAAAGGTCTGAGTAAACCATTAACTACTAGTTACTAACTCATGGTATAAATTATACCTTCAGTGAGATGCTACATTTGTTCTTGCAAGGTATTGGTTCAGTCAGGGATTTAGCTCCTAGAAGGAATGAGGGCTTTTGCCCTTCAAACCGCCTTTGGGGAGTTGCAGCAGGGGAAGGCACCATGACGGTGCTGACCACCTGCCAGCATGCACCAACTCAGCACCCGACCTTCTCCACTCACATTGCCGTCAAGAGGCTGTTTCACATTAAGTTCTTATGTGGCCCTTCCAAATCCAAGCATTTTCATAAATTGATCCCAAGGTACCAAACTCTGCCATCACAACCAACCTATGCATCTTCCGCAGGATTTTATCAGCATGTTCGGTTCAACGTTCTCCACTGTCTCTCCTTTGCTCCCATCAAGCGTGTCAAAAATGCTCTTAAGAGACCAACACCATAAACAAATCCCTGAAATGGCTCAAGTGACGAACAATGCCCATTTGTGCTCTTCAGTCCCAGTAAAAGCCACTCCCAAGTGAGCTATGATCTACCCAACCTGCAGTGAGAGCGATCCCTGCTCCCCTTCCCCCAGGAGTGACAGTGGCACAGCAAATCCAGCTGTGCCAATGCCTCAGTCACTGGCAGTGCTCTGCTACCACAGCAAAGAAGGGTAAGAAAACCAGCAAGCACCACGCAGTGACCTACAGAGAGCACAAAGCCACTGCACGTTCATGGTGAACCAGTGTTCCTCACAGGCATATGCTGGTTCTAACCAGAGTTTTTCAAGCCACCTCAGTAAAGCTGCAGAGTAATATGAAGATGTGTTACATTATAAGAGCTTTATAAGCTTCAGAAGTTCCATTTCACAGGCTCCTCACAGCCTGAGTTACTTTGATTACTTAAGCCAGGGCTCCTTTCACCAAGAAAATCCTCATCAGCACTACAATGAGTGTGTCTCACCACTGGAACTCCAGGCTTAAAATCTTCATCATTCCAGTAATTTCAGCCCTCAAGCCTACAGAAACATTTGCTTACCAGCTATTACAAAAAACTGTCAGTCAGCCCTAATGTGTTCTTAAGCACTTTTTCCATGTTCCATAATTCTCACAAGCACATTTGTCCCTCCTGCATTTTATTATTTTTCTCTTACCTTTTGAATTTTTATGAGTTAAACGAAGAAACTCAGTTTCAATGTCATTCCTTAGTTCACGGTTCAAGGTTCTCCACTGAAACAGCAGTGAACTGTTCGATACACCAGCACCACCACTGCGGGTTCACTCTGCTGCTGCTGTCAGCAACCACATCTGGTAGTGCACATCTCAGATACGTCCATGGCTCCTCCAGGAACTTAACAGTAAATTAATTCAATTTCTGCAGTTTTTACGACTGTTACTTAGGCTCCACAAACAGTCTTCCCCACAAAAACACAAGCTATGTACACTAAACACGTAACTGTACCTCATTATATTCAAAATTAGAAGAGATACATGGCATCAGTTACAGAGCCAATGCATCAGCAGACACAGGACACACCAGCACCATGCAGCTCTGAAAGCCCAGCAAAGCTGTGAACTGCTATGCTTTAGGAACTGTACATTTTTGCCCATTTTTGCAGAATCCTAATACTTTTAATAAACTCAGCTACAAGTCCATTTTTTCCCCTAAGTATTATTACAACAACATTTTAAATAATATTATA
The DNA here is from genome assembly GCA_013396775.1 of Cephalopterus ornatus. Taxonomy (NCBI): domain Eukaryota; kingdom Metazoa; phylum Chordata; class Aves; order Passeriformes; family Cotingidae; genus Cephalopterus; species Cephalopterus ornatus. Next base: position 192,246 of record VZRE01005293.1, on the reverse strand, counting down.
CAAGAACATTTATTGAAGGAGACAAAATTTGAGGTCATGTTCTCAGACTGCCAGCTCAGGCGCACCTAATAGGAGGCACTTGGGTGTTAAAAAAACCACATGAGCCATCACCAACACCAGAAAGACACAATCAAGTTCACACCGTGAAATCAATTACTTTTGGATTACTCATATTTAGGTTCAGGCTTAAATCTTAACTTGCAATCATTTAAAATTTCAACGACTCCCGTAAAACTCAAAACCTTTGAGTGTCCAGCACATGCTACCAACTTTCAAGTGGTTTGTCTAACACATTCTACTGACCTTAAAAGGTTTTCTGTCTTAAAGAAAATTCCTTGTTTTTACTTCTGAGATGTTAATAAACCCAAAATCCTACTTCAATTAGCTCTCTCTCTTCAGGTAACTTTACAAATCCAGTGAAAGGCCTGTCACTTATTAAGACCAAGACCACCAAAAAGACTAACTGAACTGACACAATCAGAATTAAATTCCACAATTTTTAAAGCTGAGAAGATCCATTTGTGCATTAATAAAGGAGAAACTCTTGTCGCATTGTCTCTTGCTACATGGCTGGCACAGGAGATCCTTACAAAGTTCTCTGACAGTGTATCTTGTTTCATAATATATTAACAAGTGGACTTTATTCCCAGGCAATTAGAGCCGCAGTTCTTATGGATGAACTAGACTGCAAGAACTGTTCTCTTACACCTATAGATTATGTTGCTAAATTCTAGCAAGTATGTAACAACACAAACTTTTAACTTAAACTATTTTTTAATGGTCTGATTTTGTTTTAAACCCCATAAGCAAAAAGCTGCTTATCAAATTCAAGACACAGAATAGGACGACTCTTGACACAAATGTACTCAAAACCAGATTCCACAGGACTGAAGTAATATCCATGCTTCCTGGGCATAACTATTAGGACCTGAAAAGGTTCTTAGAAATCTGTCTCTATCTGTTGATAAGAAAGAGAAACAGTAACAAGTAAAATAAAACATGGAGTTCCTTTCCCGCCTCCATCTCGCCCCCCCAGTACAGCAGGAAAGCTCATCCACAGCACAATCACCAGGGCACAGCCAGGCAGCTGCTCTTAGTGCAGCAAACAGACCTTATCCTAGAAAATATTGGAATCCATCACCTGCTAAGCCGGCAGGGATGAGTCGGAGAATACAAGAAAGCTACTCATTTATGAGCTGGGTTAATCTTTTTTCCACTTTTCAGCCTACATCAGTAAAGCTGGCTGAGGGATTACGACAGAGTGAGCTCCAACAACTATCTGATTCAGGAAAAACAAAACAAGAAGCAAATCTGATCTGAATTACAACTCTGAGCCTTATTTTTAATTCATATGTTTAGTAAGCCTTTTATTCTGCAATTAAGGAAGTCTCCAAATGCCCGCAGGTCAGCGCTTTGCCTGATGTATCAATGCAGCAGCCAGAGTATACCATTCTGTTTGTAGTAACTCACCAAAAACATTTCCCATTTCAGTTCAGCTAAAGGCTTACCAAAGAAAATGTATTTTTAACACCAAAAAGGTGAAAAATTCTATGCCTGTTTTCTTCTCCATTTCACCCACTTTTACAGCTTTTGCTACAAACCTGATACAGTAGTGTAGTTCTGAAAATAATTCAACACCAAATCCATGGGGAACTAGAAAGCAAGCCATAGCAGATCCGATATAAAGCCTGTGTTCTGAAGACCTGGAATGCAGGCTGTAATTACATCTAAAATGCAAAGCTAAGAAATGTCCCCAACATGCTCTAAACCAGCCTAAAGAAATACCTGTGCATTTCCAAATGAACTCCTGTGCCTGTCTAGGTTTCCACATAAGTTCAAGTTGTAATCAGTACTTAACACATCACTGGCAGTCACTACCCACCTTTAGGATTATAAAACAACAAAAAACATTTTTGGTCTCATTGCCTTCCCAGGCACCAACAAGACATGACTTTGAGGCATCTAGACCAAACTTACTTGGAAAATACTTTTTTTGGGAAAAGAAGTCTTTAAATTAATTCAATTTTGACATTTGTCCTCCATGTATCACTTCAGTTTTGCAATTCTGATAGAGTAATTCTCAGGAGAAACATCTCGAGCACAATCACATCACTTCACTTCAGAGCCTTTGAGCTTCCTCCAGGTCAGAACTCCAGTTAGCAGTGCAGCTTACATGCAGGCTTTGGTAGAAAACAAGGGAAAACACCCTTCTTCTAATCTGCCTGTTCAGTTCTGTGTGAAAATGCAGGTGAATTTAGCTACCACTAAAGGAACAGCCTGGAAAAATGTAAAGTGCAGTAGAAAATAAACCTTTAACGAGTGTGAAAAGGTGTTTTGACGCGGCCCTCTCCACACTGCTGCTCAGCGTGCTGGGACAGTGGTAGGACCGCGGGTAGGGTTAGCGTCACGGGGCTCGACCTTACACGCTGCTGCTCCACAGGGCTCAGAGAAAAGCACCTCGGGGTTAGCTGCAACACTTCAGCAGGGTATTTTTCAGTATCATCACTGCTAGGTCAAACAACACATACACATTTTGGGGTAGCAATTCTAGACCACTTATTGAAGCTACTTTCTCTTGGCCACCAAGAGAAGAGTGCCTGTACTCAGATGTGTTGGTCAGCAGCCACGCACTGGATTTGAACTTTGTTCTTCTCAGTTCTTCCCCCCATACCTCTCTGGCTTGAAGAACGAAGTAACAGACTTACATATGTAAAGGAGGTCACAGGACTATATCCAAATTTAAATAATTCAATCATTAAACCACCTGTATAACTGAAAATGTGATATTAACAAAAATGAAGGTAAACTGATTAAACTTATATATGAAAAATATCTGGAAGGATACACTTATGTTAACATCTTAGAAACAGAAGAAGGTCAAAACCACAAAAGAAATCCAAGCAAGAACGCAAACAGAACTTCCTCTCTTCAATCATGAGAACACTGTTAGTCCCTTAGCCATTTTCAAAGCTCGTTGACCAAAAATGACTTCACTTGCCCAGAAGAAAAAAAAAATAAATCAAACCCAAAACCTAAAAGCTAATCATAGTTGTCATATATAACATCTTATTCTGTTACAGGGAACAGAACTCAACCTTTCATGACACACAGAAGTAATGAAATCAGGGCTCTGGTAGAAGGTGTCTCATTTTTCTTATGACCCACCTTCACCTACTACACTTCTGCCTCTCGAACAGAGCTGAAGGTGAGAGAGAGAACCTTCTACCATTACTGATTTAATAGACACCATCTGTTTAAAATACATACACACATTAATGATGTCCTTTTAATAGACTGCAAAGACACAGGCATTTAAACACACCGAATTGTTTATCTAATCTCTTTCTTCACCCCAAAAAGTGGGTGAATCCAGCACAAGACAAACTGCCAAGGTTGTTTCTTTATGGAAGAACCATTTATCTGCACCAAACAGGCTAAATGCTTCCAGCTGATTTTCTTCTAGTCTTAAAGAAGGATAAACTTAACACCTTTGCTTTAGCATTAAGCAGAAAAACAAGGCAGAGGCAATCTCGGGGGGAGACGGGGGGACCACTTGTCTAATTAAACCAAAAGAACTTCAGGTTTGTGGAGCACAACAGAAACAATTAACACAGATATGGGAAGGAGGGTGTAAATAATCTCAGTCATGAAGGCCCCTGTGCTATCCCAGATGCAAACCAGTACAGCATCATGCCATAGAGCCTGTCACCTCCAGCCCTACCTCACAGGAGGTGTGACAGCTGAGTCACCATCCAGCCCCGAGAACAAGAGGTGCCTCTGAACAGCCCTTGGACCAACTCCCTCAGCAGAGACCTACTTAACAGCGGATCCGAGGAAATTACAGGACAGACATCGCTGCAGCACCACCTAAAACCTCAACAACCACACACTGCCCACCACTGCAAATACCTTCTCAAGGCTGCAGCATTAAAAATATCAGGTAAGTCTTCCAGAATCAACAGAATCACAATGACAAAGATGTATTTATTACATTTATTTAATCACAATTCTTATCCTAAATCCACAAGCAGCCAATCCAAGCTGCAAGACTCACTCAGAAGCAGTACCAGTAAGGAGGAAATGGTGAAAATACTTCTAAATGTATTAACTAACAGGTACTTTGAATTAATAATGTTGATTTGTTTATATAGTTATACATGCATCAGTGCTCTTGGTACTGCTCAGTGTGACAATGCTGTGCACATGACTAGCTTTGAAAGGACTGTATGTTTATAGTCCTGAGGAAATGGAGCTCAGCATACACTTATTTTGTAAGTAACATTTTTTCTTTGAAATTTCCTGACAGTACATGCCAGCATGATGTGAAATGATAGGTGGCTTCCATGACACTGAACTAAAAGCAAGACAGCCTCAGTCACACCTATCTAATCCCTTAAAGAGAGAGCAGAAGGTTAAAAAAGAAAAGAAAAAAGAACAAGCTTTTAAATTGGCTGAATGAGATAAGCATTGCCTCATCCAAGTCCTGCCTCAAGGAGTATTGGGAAGAAAAGGCCCTTCTTGAAACAACTGAGATAAGATACAAGTTAGCAGTACACATCTGTTGGGCCAACCTGCAGCACCCAGCATCACCAGGGCAAAACTGCAACTCAGCTGCTCACCAGCTAAAATCCTGGTTCTTGCCAATGTTTCTAACATGTAATATTCACCAGCAGGTCTCAAAACATGGTAGGAAAGCTTTGTTCTAAAATGACCGTAATACATGAAACCCAGACATTTACCCCAAGCTAAGCTGGGGACCCCACCACTGAGCTGCCACACCACAGCTACAGCCCCAGCCGCACTCTGCGCTTTGGAGGTGGCACGGTGCTGCCTGCACAGCGCTGCCACGCGCACTCCGCCAGCGCCCACAGCACTCGGGGAAGGAATTCGGAACAAACAGCTTTAGGCACTCCAAAATTATTTTAAACAGGTCGGGATTGTATCCTACTGTAAATGCTTATTTTTACAAACTTAAATTGAAGTGTAGCCTATTCTGTCAGGCAGATCAAAAGACAAAGCAACATCACCCACAAATAGAAGTCACCAAAACCACATTAGGAGCGCAATTTCCCTTGTGTCAGGTAACCAAATAGCTCCCGAGAAAGCCCCTGCACCAACACGAGGCTTCACCAGTGCAATACATTTTTAGTAGTCAGGTTGTTCTGCCAATGATATTTAAGCTCTTACAAAAGGGAGAAAGAGAAGCCCAGCTGTAACGTCACTGACAGATCTGCGAGTATGGACAGTGTGTAACTTACTACTTCTCTGTAACAAACCTTGCAGGAGAACCCCAGAATCATTCTGATCAACATACATGGTTCTGATCCTTGGGAAAGATCTTCAACTGCCATCACAAATCACGTGTTACAGGCTGGAAACTCCCCCATACCCTACAGGAAATCTGAAAGTATTATCTATTAATAATAATTAGCAATTTCTATTGTCCTCTTGATTTCCTAAATTTAGGCCTAAGCAGCTCTTATATTCAGCCTGACAAGTATTTCAGTGCTCACTTCACAGATATTTCAGCTGCCTTCAGTTTTGAAAATGGGCCTGAAGTTCACCAACGTAGGAGAGAGATGCCTGAAACTGAACTACTTCAATGCTGCTCCGCTTTGTACTACAGTAATTCCAACCCTGTGGTTGAGGAATACAGGGCCGCTACAGAGGGTTGTAAATAAACTTATAAACATACTGAGCTACTCTGAAGTAGCAGGGACCAGCTATTTTTTGCCCATAATATTCTACAAGAGGGTACAAACACATTATCATTAACAATGGAAGTTAGTTATGGAGTTCTTGCTGGAAGACACAGTTACTCCAATTGGACAAGGCAATCAGCAGATGCTGATTCAGGAGCTGTCCCATCCATAGCAAGTTGGATAGACAGCAAGTTGGTGGGCAGACAAAGGACACAACCCCAGCCCCCAGGCTGGGAGGAGCACAGGAGACAGGACAAGCACGGGAGTAGGCAGGACACACAGGGCAGAGATTGGGTGCAGCCAGAAGGGGAAGTGTTGATGCCTTTTGCTTCTGTAGAATCCAAATGAACAAGTTACTGCTGTACAGAAAGTGACTGCCATCATTTCAAGGGCAAAAATCACCCAAAGCCATAAGGAGGCAAGTGTTTTATTGAGTTCTTCATTGGCCTTAGCCTGAATACGTGTTAAGACTCGGGCATTTGGCACACACATCCACTGAACCCTGGAACATCTACTCCAGGTGAATGAACTAGATAGAGCTTACACACAAGCCACTGCCCCTTATTTTAATTCTGGGCATATTACACCAAACACTGTGGCCATCTCCCATCACAAACTGGACTCCAGAACCAAGACCCCTATGAAAAAGCAAAAACTCAACCTGCTTCAGAATCATCCATATTCGGTGTTGTACTTGCTCCAATCAACACTGAAAGCAGGTGGGAATGCCATGAGGCACATGTGGAACAGGAGAGCACTTCCACAAGCTGCCCTTCCTAGGTGCTTCCTCCCATCCCTATTGTATTCCCCAAATCCTTTGTTCTAATGCCTTTCCTACACAACTTTAAGCAGCAGTGTCACCCCCACGATGCAGCAGTACCTGAGGGGGACAGCAATGCTCTTACAGAGCCAACGTGCTCAAAAGGGCTTCCAAAATCCCGAGATGTTATTTTACAGGAACTTGGCACACGAAGAAGGGCAATGCAATCCAGTCTGTACACTGACAGCAGTCACTCCACTGTAGTCACCAGAGATACCAGTGATTGTCTTCTCCTGTGTGCCCACCCATAATCTGGTCTATCCAAGAAGTTCCATGAAAAAATAACAGCAAGAAGCCACAATACAGGGGTTTCTCTAGATTTCAGAGAATCTTGTGTGCAAAACACCCACACAAAAATTATAATTCTTATCTAAAGCGTAAATAAAATAAATTCAACAAGTGAATAAGTAGATAAATTCAAGCAGTTATCAGACAAAAAAAAAATCCGGCTTTGCAACAGTGACTGGTCACTTCTGACTGCCAGACAAATCAAGATCCACCCTGCAGAAAAACCAGCCTCAAAACAGAACACGAGATTTGTTTCATTTCCGAAGGTTCCTGCACCATTAGATTCCTCCCTAAAGAAGAGACTTCATTGTTACGGCAATTAGTATTCCTCCACCCCGGCACAGGGAAGAAAAAAAAAAGCTCTGAAAGGGTAATCGAGCCATTTCGCAGCTTTGCCTCCTTACTCCACCCAGTCTCTTCCCTGCTCAATGGCTGCTCACAGCATCCACAAACATAGGAACAGCAACAGAAACACCGAAAAACGAGATCCCCGAGAACAAGCCGGAAATTTGCAACGCATCTGTCAGTTCAAAAATATTTTCTTTGTTTAGTTCCCTAACACAATTTTCCTATTTAACAAAACGATTCTAAGGGAAAATAACATTCTGACAGCAGACCCTCCCTCTCCCGAAAACCAGCCGAATGCTGCACAATCATTTACAAAATGATCATCACTGAGCAGAGGTTCTTTAACCACCACCTCCTAATGGCATGAACAATACTGTCATAGGAATATATACTTAAAAGAATCACCACAAAAATACGTAATTCAGCCAGGTCAGTATGCCCAAACATTTATTTATAGTAAAATAGTGCTTATTAAAGATTTTTAATATAGCTTAGATTAACCTTCCCCCCTCTGTGGTAGGTAATTCATTATAAAAGGACTTGACCTGCACCAACCAAGCCCACTGCTGCAGCACTGCCGGCGAGGAAATGGTTCCAGTGATACCACGGCAAAGAAAGGGAAGGTGTCACATTATTATTGGTATTAAAGGTCAAGTTTAATTGCCTCCACCTTAAACAGAAAACAATAAAAAAAAAAATCTCATGCCCACAGAACTGAGCAAACCCCAAACTTTCCAAGGGAGGCACCACTCCCACCCCCCAACTTCCATCAAAAGCCCTGCCTGCGCATAACCTCCTGCCGAAACAAAACCTCGGGAGTAACAATAAATACAAGATTTTAGCAAACTCGATTGCTATTAAAAGGTTTCCGAGGGAAGCCTGTGTACCTCCAGCCATCCGGGCAGCGATATGACCCCCAGAGGGAGATCAGACCTCCCTCGCCCGTTTTACTGCAGCTGGTTCTGAAGGTATGAGCCACCCCCTATCGCTGCCGCCCTGCTGAGCACTGCAGGAAAACGGGGGATGCGAGGCAAATTCTAAAACAACACCTACTCCTTTCCCTGGATTATCAATTCTCGCCGTTTTCGGTGCCGCGGCCGCGCTGGCGAACGGGGCCATCGCCCGACCCCCGGCGCTGCCCCGGGAGAGGGCGGCGGGGGGAGCCGCCGGGAGGAACCGGAGAGGGATGCTCGGGGTCCCCTCGGCGCACACACCGGGCCCCTCGCCCCGGCGGCTTTTTTATGGCTCTTTGCCCCGGCCCGTGCCCTCCTCCCGGTATTTGCTAAGTCACGGGAGGAGCGGCGCGGCCC
>VZRE01005293.1:146213-182988 GCA_013396775.1 Cephalopterus ornatus | reverse complement strand
CACCGGGCACACACCGCCAGTACCGGGCGTGTACCGGGCGTATACCGGGCATGTGGGCCCTATACCAGGAATACCGGGGGCACCGGGCACACACCGCCAATACCAGGCATATACCGGCCATGTGAGCCCTATACCAGGAATACCGGGGGCACCGCCGATACCAGGCACATACTAGGAGTAGTGGGTACAACGGGAGTACCGGGCGCCCCGTCCACCCCGTCCAGCCCCGGCCTCCCGCGGGCACCAGGCGCTGTAGCGTTTTGCAGGTGTCCCTCGCAGGCCCCGCTCCCGGAGCAGCCCTGCTGCAGGACTGACCTTGTGCCGCACACCTGGAGTCCCAGGGATCGCTCGTGTCCGTGTGTCGGGAGCGCCGCGAACCCGCCGTGTCCCTGCGCATCTCCCAGGGCACCTCCGCAGGGTCGGTGTGGGAACAGTCGCTCTCTACATCTGCAGCTGAACGTTTGCAGTGTCCACAAACCCCACCGAGCTGCATCGCCAAGTGTGCCTGGTTTCATGGAGCAGTGTTCCCGCTGGGGTTCCACACTGGTGCTCAGCAGGGCCGCTGCCAGGACAGCGCTGGAGACCCGGGCGCTGCCTCCCTCAGCTGCCGTCCCACAGCACAGCCAAGCACCTGCGCCCGTCCAGCCTCCCCTCAGTCTGACAGCGGAATCCCTGCGGTCTCTGGGGGTTGGAGTGTCTGGGATAGCAGTGCCCACTCAGGGGCTCTGCTCGGTGAGCACCAGAGATGCCCTGACAGAGGGACCCCCCAGCCCGGGCCCTGCTGCTGGCCGGGGATCCTGGAGTGGAGCAGCGGGAGCCCTGCAGCTCCAGGACAGGGACCAGTCTGAATGCTGACCCGAGGGAAGAGGTAATTCCACGTGTGGCATTATGTAGAGAGCAAAAACTCTGTGAGAAACTCCAAGGGACACTGGAAATTTCGTTATCAAAAGCTGTACAGTCTTGTCTGTTACTCCTGCAAGTAGCAGCAGAGATTACTAATGTAACCATTATGTAATGGATCTCCATGTGGGTGCCCAGGGCACCTAAGGGTGCTGGTGTCAGCATCACCTGGGCTGGGCCATGGGCCCTCACTTGCTCTTGTTTGTGTTATTTTATACCACAACGGACAAGAGAGGACTATGCACACCGCACACAATGCAGGTGGCACAGTGCAGAGCTGCCAAGGCAGCCAGGGAAAATTTTTTGCTTGTTTTTTTAATTGACTAGATTCCAAGTTTTAGATCGATTTAAAAGTTGAAAATTTCTCGCCGTTCACACCTAGCGTTGGTGGTATTGCACATATTCCCAAATACACTGGTGACGTGCAAAATGGACTAAAAGTGAAGGGCAATTCAGTTTCAATATAGTGATTTCTTCAATATATTGAAACTTTTCACTGGTTAATTTCTTCACCAAAAGGGTGGTCACCATTGGCAGGGGCTGCCCAGGGAAGTGGTGGAGTCCCCATCCCTGGAGGTGTCCAAGGAACAACTGGACATAGCACTCAGTGTTCTGAGATGGGTGACAAGGTGGGAATCGGACACAGGGTGGACTCGATGGTCTGGGAAGTCTTTCCCAAACTTTATGATTCTATAATTAATATAATTAATTAATGATGAGACAAACAGTTGGACAAGTCAGTAGGCGACATTTCCGGTGAGGAGCCAATGCTGTGTGCATCTGACCCTTTTGTTAATGGAAAACAATCAAACTGGAGCAGCACATGTCAGCATGTCAAGGACATGTTCAGATATGTTCCAAAAGAGAGGACTGGATCTGGCCATACTCTTTTGGGGTTTTTTCCTCCCAGTATTTCTAAATCTCTGTGCTGACCACTGGCAAAAGCCCTTTCCTTCTGTGACAGAGAGAAGATTCCTGGTTCCCATGAGAGGCACTTGTCAGGGGTATTTCACAGACACATCAACATGAGAAACACAGGGGACTGAAATTTAGGGGAAGGCTTTCAAATGGTTGCCCAAATTACCTTGTCTTTACTTCAATTTGTTTGCAAAGCAGGCAAAACTGCTTTCACAGCCTCAAAATTCTAGAATATCACATATTTTGGGGTGTGTACTCAAGCAATAATTAGCATCTACCCAAGATGTTAAATCTGGTTCAGAGATTAATGCATTTTCCCAAGATCTTAAGGACATTTTAGGACCTAAATGCCTTTAGGACAGGCATTTTATTCTCCTTTTACAGCTTGCCTTGCTTGATACTGGGATGGAAAAAAGCCCAGGTGCCAGCACAGCTGAACCACAAGGAGTCCCAGAGCCTATTTTTCTTGGTCATTTCCTTGATTATCACCAAGAACCTCCATAAGAGTGAACATGGACCCTGCACCTTGGCAGGGAGGTGCAGATCCAAATTGCACAGCTCCTTCTGATTCCACCTTCAGATTTTTCTTCAGAATATTCCTAAAGTCAGCATTTGCAGCTTGCACAGCCCCTCTGCAGTGTGAGCCAGGCTTCTTCAGGGGAGCTTTTGCCACCTGGGGTGGCACACACAGAGGTTGCTACTAGAGCCGAGATTATGATTCCAAACGTTCCATCAACCCCTGCCACACGCTTCCTGCTAAACACGGAAACCAGAGTCATTGATAATTCATATGTTGCCTCTGAATGAAAGTTGTCATTCATATTCTCCACGTGTACATATTTGTGTAGCAAAGCACCTGCAGCGACTGTACCACTGCAACCAACTCAGGTAGACGTTTCACATCTGCCGCGGTGCCTGACCTACAAAAGACATGAGCTCTTACAGCCCATGGAACAGAAAAAGGTGCACAGAAATGCCTCCACAGATTTGAACTGAAAGAGCAGCTCAGTTTGAGGTTGGGACTGAATTCTGGTGACACAAGTAGTGTTATTACAAAGTGCCTAAGCACATACCAAAAGAAAATTAACTTCTAGCTGTGTCTTGGTGTTCAATTTAATGAGTCAGTGGGCATGTCTACCTGTGTCATTAACCCTGTCACTGCAATAAATCACAAGAAATAAGGATTATTTTCTTCTTTTTGTTCACTAGTGAATAGTGACTTCTCTGTGGCTCAAGCAGGACTTGGCTCTAGAACTGCAAATTGTCCACTTTATTGTTTATATAGGTGCAAAAGTTTTAGCAATCCTACTTCCAGTACTGACGTAGCCTTTCCTCTACATTATGAGCATAAGGAAGAGGGCAATCTGTGTGTCCCTCTCTACCCAACATTCTTAATAGCATTAAAAAGAAAAGATAAACAAATCCTGTCTCTGAGGTATCTCAGTGTTGGGAACCTTGTCCCTGTGCAAAGTCTTCACCTGTTGCAGTAGAATTTTTTGTTGAAATGAACCTCTTTTCTAATTCAGCACAAAGAAAATGAAAATTAGATTTTCAGCGAGTGTTCTGGTTTTACTGCTAGAAGTTCCTATGCCTGTTTTTGTTCCATTTTGCTTCTCACCTGGACAGCTGATCATGTACACTTTATAAGGAGTTTATGTTACTGTCAGTGACAGCGTATTTCTGTATCTTGATTCAATAGTCTGGGGTTAGCCTTTGATAGTTCAATAGTATTCTGATGGATATTACTTTCACGTGGTTCCTTCTTCAAACTCACATGTTAGTTCAGGAACTGCTTTTCCTAGAGGCAAAGGATGAAAGTCCAGGTACAAGTAGCATTTCAGCTGCTTATCAGTTCTGTTTTTGCTGGTGTCCCCTGACAGAGGCCCTGACACAAACCTGGCTGCTCACCCTTGAGGTGCTCACCCTCGAGGCCCTGACTGCCCTGGGCCTGGCTCCCCTGCTAGTCCCAGTTTTTCTGCTGGTTCTTCTGTGTTTTTGTGAAGCTGTAATCAGTGTCTGCTCGGCTTCACGTTTACCCTCTCTGTCCCCAGACAGTGGGATGTTAAAAATATCCTTTTTTTTTGTGAGCCTGTGAAAGCAGGTGTTGCATGTAACAACTTTAACCTTTAAAACTTTAAGCTTGTTTAAGTTTTTAACGTAAGAGTATTAATTGCAGGTATTTATTGCCATACAAGAAGATGTTTTCTGTTCCCAAAATCTTAAAATTTATGAAAATTACACTTATTCAGGGATGAATATACTTATTTTAAAAGCTTTTATTTAATAGTTTCAGCAAATTATTCCTTATATCTTCAAAATGTCTTTCTGAGTTACGGTGAAGACCAGTAACATGCACATTCCTAATAAAAAGGATGATAGAGCAGTGCAGAGACAATAAAGGATCCACCTTTTAATCTAATTGGGCATGCACTTTTGCCTGCAAAAGCTGCACACAGGTCTCATGCTAATGCTGCAGCTGAACATGCAGATTAGGCCATCATGGCTCCTGTAGCTAACCAGAATAATTTGTGCAGAAGTACCTAATTTGCATAGAAAACTGCTGCAAAGGCCCGTGCTGGTATTTGGGATCCGATTAATTGCTGCTGGCTGTCCCAGATGTGCTGCACAGCTGCAGTTCAGCAGCTGGATGGACTCCAGCACAGGCCTTGTCATACCTCCGCATCCCCTGTCCACTCACCTGTAACCTGTAGGAGTCACACTTCGGGTGAAATAAAAGAAACTACCATTGTTAGAGGCAGCAATGTAAGGTTGCTTCCCAAATTTGTATCAAAGTGGAACAAGCAGATATAACCTAAGAGTTGGGGAAAATAGGCCAAAGCACATGAGTGTGAGGCAGCAGTGTTAAAAGAGGGGAGCACAAACTAACACTGATGTACTCTTAATCCATAGTTATCTCAGATTTGGATTAAACTGCCTTCTGGAGGGGTTTCCAGGGACCTTTTCACATTGAGGTCTTTAACCTTAGTCAATAGAAGCATTTCTCCTTCTAGTAGGTCTGTGTTTTGAAAAGGATGAGATAAACATTTCTTGCCCTTTGTATCACTGGCAGTGCTGCTGAGTCAAAAGCACAGTTGAAAAAAAAGCAAATGTGGTGCTTTTTTAATTCTTCAAATTCCATTGCTAATTATAGTGATGTGTAATCATGTATGTTGTTACTGCTGACACTATCCACCCCTCTTCTAAATTCCTTTCACTATATTCTTTTCCACTTGCAATAATAAAGCCCTGCCAGCAATGCTAAGTGACACTGCTTGCGTTTTATAGAATCATCATAGGGCATACAGAGAGAGGGTATATAGATTTTTATATAATCATCATCAAAGGGTGTTTTTATTGCACTCAACCTAATGTTAAAAGATGTTCTTGTGTTATTCTTTGTGCTTTTATAATTTCATTGTTTATATATAACACAAAATATTCTGGAATTTGCTTCTAAGTGTAGAGTTTCTTCCCTCTGAGTTATTTCAGCCATAGGTATTGCTTTGCTATTGCATAGTCATGAGCAGCTCTTTAAAGTTCTGCTTTTACAGCACAGATCTGTTGTTCAAGATACTGTAAAACATCAGGGAAGTGTGGCCTCTGCCCGACGGGTGCTGCAGCATTCCAAACACGACTTTATGGGACATGTATCTTTATGTAGTCGATCCATGGATATTGGAGAAAGATGTTACTGATAATGTCCTTCCATTAGAGCTGTGGGAAATGGGAAAAACCGTGTCCGTGGGGGCTGTCCCACCGGTGCAGGGGTGAGTGCAGGCGGGGAGAGCCGTGCTGACCCTCCCCTCCTGTGCTCCGCAGGGCCCGAGCGGCTGTCCCACTGCGGGCGGGGAGAGCCGTGCTGACCCTCCCCTCCTGTGCTCCGCAGGCCCGCCGGCAGAGCCGGCTCCAGACCTGCTGCTGCTCCTCCCGCAGGACCATGGACTTCACCGCTGAGCTTACTCTCACAGTGCAGAGCAGTTTGTACCTACAGGTGGAGGTATGCAGGGAGCCCGGTCAGTGCCTACTGGGAAGATGACTGTAAATCTCACAATATAATCCTGAACAGAAATACTTCCTCCTACAGGCAAAATTAATGCTCTCTTCCTAGTGTACAATCTGTTTAGCTAACAAACCTGTACCAGCTTTAGTAAACTGGCAATCTATTCCCCCTTTAAAAACAGCAAGATTTTACTAACAAATAGAACTATTTAAAAGTGTAAATGCCATACTGATGTTTCATTTTTTAAATTTTAGAATATTTATTATGAGGAGAAAATGAAAATTCTCTTCTAGATTAGAAACTATTGTTTCTCAGCAACATCATGGATGTTATTGGTCTAACTAGAAGGCTGAGGAGTTGAAATAGGTGTGTGCTGAGAGCCCCATCAACTTCTGAAAAGACAGTCCAGTTTTCTTTCCAATTGGAATATTGCAGCTTCCCCACAAGCAGGAGGTAGGTGGCTCAAATGCCGTGTGATTCATGGCCATAAGAATGCACCACCACCAGCCCATGCACAGATACACACCCTAGTCAAATTATACATTTGACACATCCTGAAACTGAGACTTTTGGCAAGCAATTACTCACGTTAGTGATGCTGTGATTCAGTGTGGTGCTGGCTGGTGATGAGACAGTGCAGGGCTGCTCCTCATGGCACATGGCAGCAGGAAACAGGAACCTTAGCCTGCCTCGTTACCACTGGTTTCCCTCTGGAGAACAGCTATAGTTAGTATTATTTTATCCTGAGTGATTGTGAAGAAGGACAACTTAGAGACATCACCTCGCACAGTAGGTATTTTCTAGTAAATTTACTGAAAATTGTAAATGGAAGAAAAAGTCCGAGATTTAAAACTTTTGTCAGACAACAAAGCCACAGACACAGCGCGGGGCAGAGCTTGCTGTGGCTTTTGGGGAGCTGCAGCTGCTGCCCAGGAAAGGGCAGCTTTGGGAACTATAAAGAACAGAGGCAGTGAAAGGGTTTGTTCTGTGGTACACAAACACGAACACTGCTTTAGTCAATCCCTTCTGGCTGGAACTGTAATTCTGAATAGGGAGGCAATGGGAAGAAAGAAGGAACATCTGTCCATTTTTGGAGAAGTTACAAATTCTTAACACTGATACACTGTGATGTCCTGTGCTTTGTTCTGTCGGGAACTCCTTTGGGGCAAATCATTTCATGTCTCTTGAATACTTCTTAAAACATTTCCAATGCCAGCATTATTCATTCTTGTTTATGAAGTCTGTTTGTATATGTGCTTCAGTAAATGTCACCACAAAAATAATACTATCAAGTATTGGAAAAAATCTCTTCCCAAACCAGTGGTGAAGCTCTTGGTGACTGTGATGGAATTAATCATCCAACTGGTCTGCAGTGTTCATAGCAGACAGTGGATGTGCCTCCACAGTGTGCTGGCTTCAGATCTCCCTCTTTTGTGTACTTCTGTTATTTGTTCTAAGCATCATTTAGTGCCCTCAGTGACCTCATTATATTTATATCTGTAATTAGAAAGAGATACATTTTAGGATATGACATTTTTGGCCAGGTTAGAAAGCTCACTTTATTAAGATTGCTTTGGAAAGGATAGATCGTCCCTTACTCTCCACTGGATTTTCTGTATTGTTTCCAAATAGGCAACTCTAAACAAATTTAATTAAACTAATGTGTATTACCTTAAAAATTTATAAAAGACTGAGTTCTGTGATTTTAAGAACTCTCTATGAAAAAGGAAGTAGACCTTTACCTGAAGGTAAAAAATCAGCATCCAACCTCGACATAAGAATTTGCAGGCAAAACTTCCACTGCTGCCAGTTAGAGCTGCACTGAAAGGAGATTATAGTTATGTAATAGAATGTTTTAGTGAATAGTTTCACAGTTCAATAAATTATTATATGACTGAAAGAGACATGGGGCAGAGTGGGCTCAGCAGATGACAGGACATGATTTTCAGAGTGTTTACTCTTTATTTTACACCAGTACTCCTTCTGGCTTAGCCAGGAATGATCCACAGCTGCAACTAGGAACAAGATGGGAGACTGGAATTATAAAAATGACAGTTGTGAGGTTCAGTTTGTTCTCATTTTAAACGATAGTGATATCCTTGGTTAGAAATGGTGTTAATAAATGACAATCCTTATTTTGACTTGAGAAGGATTTCTAATTGAGAATGATTTAATAATTCTTAAAAACATGGGAATAAACTCCTCTTTGGTTCATTTAGAGAGTCCCAGTAGATTTCCATTTGGCCTGGAGAGTTTTCTCTGTCCCCGTTTTCAGGCTTCGTTGCGTTATCTGTATTCACTGTTTTATCTCCTATGGCAGCTTCTTCATTATTAAGCAGGCTCTGAGAAGGAGAGATTGGATTAGAACAGTTTTGTCATCTTATGGCACAAGACAATACAAAGTATCTCCTAACATTTCTGACATACTGACAAAGCAGATTTATTGATATGAACTCTATCTAACATATCTGATCTGTACAGTCTTCTGACATATTGTATTTGCAAAGCTACTCTGGAAATTTTCAAAAACAACCAACCAACTAATTTACCTCCTTTAAGGACTCGTGCAGGAGGCTGTAACACAGCCAGGGGTGCTGACCCACCCACAGAGACTGAGAACTGCCTCAATAGGGAGCTGGAGTTTGCAAAGTTGTTTCTTCCCATGGCAATATTTCCTAGGATTCTTATTTCTTAGGACTTAGAATTCAGAGGCCTGATGGTACATAACACAGCTGAATAAAATACCTTTTGTTTTCTTTTAAGTTGAAAATGTAACAATGATTAAAAAAAAACAAACCCAAAACAAAACAGACAATGTTGGGAAGGGCAACTGGTTGACAATGTGCCAGAACAATGGAGTTAGGTAAGGATGTTAAAAAGCAATTGAATTATGATAAGACAGTAATGACTACTATGGGAGTCTGGACTGTAAAATTTTCAGCTGTAATGGCTCAACAGTCAGTTCTGTAGAATTCACCTTTGTGCAGCCACTTGCACATCTGTAGGAACAGGCGTGTCCACAGCTGGTGAATGCCGGTCCAGGAGCTTGGTTCTGGGGCAGCTGTGTGTGCAAGTTTCATTGATCACAGAGCTTCTGTTGCAGAAGCAGAAAGAAATTAAGGATCCCAGAAACTGCTGAGAGTTACTGTAGTGAGTTTAAAAGAAAAACTAAGTTACAAGGGAAAAAATGGAATCATTTGGGAAAAGTGGCTTGGTTTTTGGAGGGCCTGGTACTCCTGTACAGACTGCTGCATTCTCCATCCTCTACCTTGTCTGTCTGCTGATGCTCAGGAGACCTTCACCTTTTATTTTCAGGTGAGCAGAGCTGGGCTCCATGTGCCAGCAGAGCTTCCAGTAGCATTTTTTGAATGCAGAGAGATGCCTGTAGGCAATTGTAGAAACACAGCTTTTATTTTCCTTTTCGTGACAGAAAAAGACCAAACACTGAAAACGGTGATGATGGCATTTTAATAACCAAAAAATCAATTAAGTTTTAAATGTCTAGAAACAGATTCTCAGGGGAAAATAAACCAAAAACATTTCAACCTGAGATATGAGCCTTCAGAGTGTGTAACCTGCCAAGTTCTGTGTGTTCACCATTACGTACTTTGTACAAACCACTTTTTTTAGTTCAGGTGGTTTTCCCACAAGGGAATCTTTCCATGCTCCAAGTTAATTATGTTTCTCTCCTCTCGAGTTTCTTTACTACCTAGAAATTTAAGCTAATGTGTTCTATTTTAGGTTTTTAAAAGTGCTCAGTGCTATGATAACTATGTACTCATCTAGAAAAGATAACAAAAGTCTGAATACACGGATGTAGAGGACAGCTAGAGATCATCCTAGTTCTCTGTCCTGGTTCTGGCCAGGACAGGGTTAATTTTTAATATCATTCCTAAACCACAACATTCTCATGGAACGTAATATCTCTGGGCTGACTAAAATAGTTGTCCTGAAGTAGTCCTGTATTATGCTATGCAGAATGTATACATTTTAATGAGGTGAGTTAATCCCTATATTCTAGGAACAGACCTTGATAGCATTATCTGTCATTACTTACAGTGCTGTATGAATTAGAGTGCACAGAGATATAACTGGGGCTGCCCAACCAGTTAAGGAAAAACAACCTTTTACAAGGCACTAAAACTGAGCTGCTTACAGGCACTGAGCTGCAGCTGGGTTGGTACCAGCAGGGACAGCTATAACAGAGAGGGACACACGCTTTCCTAAGACAACACTGAATGCTGAGGTTTTGTAATAAATCCCTTGCCCCACGATTTCCATCATCTTTGTACACAGCTGGAAGTCTTCAAAGCCTGTTAGCAAACAGCAACAAGTGTTCCACTGACACCTAGGATGGGGAAAATAAAACACCCGCAGTGTTAAATGTCACGCTTGGAAATGGCAATCGTACGTGTTCAGCAGCCCTTTACCCGGTGAAGATTAAACAATCATCTGCGTCCTTGCTGGGGGGATGCATCACCAGGCAGAGAAAGGGAAGCCTGAGCTCAGGGAGAGCTGAGCCCACCGAACGCACTGGCAGGAGCCTGTGCCAGTGAGCCGTTACCTAATGACTGGGTAATTCAAGCTCTGATAGAGTCAGGGAGCACAAGGGAGCCTCTTGTAGCCCGGCATTTGGAGTCCTGAAACTAAAAATCAGCTAAAATTACTGGATTTTCTTTTTTAATTTTAGTAGTCCAGTGTTTATGTGAGCTCTGAGACATAAAGGGGAGCAAAGTGGAGTTACACGTGGCTGTAAAGCCAGAATGGAGAAGTGGAGTCAAATAAGCAAGCAGGAGCCCCTCCAGTGTAAACCTTGAGCAGTGAGGGCACTGGTGAGACACTGTTCCCAGCAGCAGGTACCAACAGCACATGGAGGGTGCTGGGAATGCGGGCAGGTCAGCAGGGGCACTCAGAGCCAGGTGTATGGCAAGGCCTTTTGTCCCCACCTCCCAGGGGAGCAGTGGGGTGATCTGAGAGACAACTGGGCGTGGGGACTACGGAGGGAGTGATGCTGCTCTGCGGGAGAAGGCTTCTGGAGGGCAAGGAATTTCCTGCAGTGGCTGGTGGTGGTTGTGGTTTGGTGTGTGGGTTCCTGACTCGCCCATAAATTCATATGAAGATAGGCAGTAAATGGATTGGTGGAGGCTCACTAGGTAAAGGAGAGTAGGGGTAGTCAGAGGTGGTGCTCATGCTGGTAAGGGATCCCTAAAAAGCAGTAAGAGTTTCCTGAAACCTTCTCCAGCATGGATGCAGGAAAATCAGTTGTCCAGCTGAAAAAAGGTTAAAAATAATGTGAAGACAGCAATTCGAATAGTTTAGCATTCATTCCTGCCTTAATGAATATCTAGAATACTTTCTTCCACCTTCTTTAAGCTTATGGAAGGTCCCCACTGAAGTCACCTGGAGCAGGTCCTTCACGGTGCAAATGGATCTTCAGTTTAAAGAACGCAGTGAAAGCAGTGAATACAGCCCTGTTCCAACCAGCGACGGCACTTCTGTGCAAAGACTGCAATTAGCAAAGTACGTTCTTTTTGGATCATTCGTAATGGATGTAAGAGCTTGACACTGTCTACTTACTGTATCCCAAGACCAGCTTAAAACCACTGTGGAACCTCCTCATGGCACACTGGAAATGGAGTAGAAAATTTGAAGACTTGTATTAAGTCCTTTAAGGTGTTGTAGTAAAATTAATTTTCGTAGCAGAACTTCAGCCGTTTCACTGGGTGGCACTGACAGCACTCCAGAATCCTGTACTGACTTATTTTTGTGCACTTCATTCTTCATTTTCGATTGCCTTGTTTCTTGTGGAGTAATTTACATATATGCAAAATGAATGTTAAAAAAAATCAAATCAAAATCGTGGCCTTTCTTATTAAGGTTTTGTAAGTGATAATAATAGAACAGGGTGCAAAGCAAGTGAAGAATCTTGCCTCGAGGCATGAGTCTGATTTCATAGCATTCTTATCCAGTTCTTTGTTTTGATGTTATTCTTAATTTATCAGTATTTTTACTAATTAAAAAAATACTCAATAAGCTACTCCATTCAAAAAATGTTGTTAAACTCAACAGCAAATGTAGATTTTAATCTGGAATGTTGAGAATGATGGTGAGAAGCAGAACAGGATGGAGTGGGGGTAGGGAACTTGGAATAATTTAAAGAAATTGCAGGACAAGGTGAGAAGCTCATTTTATTCCCATTTAGCAATTAAGGCAGGATTCTGTCTTTATCCATCATAGCAGACAGAAGGAAAGAAAGAGAGGAGGGGGTCATGAGCTGGGTGTTTGGCTGTGAGCATACCAGTTGTGATGGGAGAGGAAAACACAGCAAAAGAGAGAAGTGGCTGTTGGTATCCACAATCAGAAAATATCTGAACAGGGT
This sequence comes from Cephalopterus ornatus, assembly GCA_013396775.1. Classification (NCBI taxonomy): domain Eukaryota; kingdom Metazoa; phylum Chordata; class Aves; order Passeriformes; family Cotingidae; genus Cephalopterus; species Cephalopterus ornatus. Next base: position 170,791 of record VZRE01005293.1, on the reverse strand, counting down.
GGCGATCGGCTCAGCAGAGGGTCTGTAGCCCCCATAGTAACCAGGTGGCCAGTTCCCCACTTAGCCTGCCAAGTGAGTTGATCATCAGCTTGGAGCCAGACAGAGTGCCAGGTGGCCAGATCCATCACTCAGCATCCAATTAACAATGACACTGGTTTGGAGCCAAGCGGGAAGGCAGCTCTGCAACTGGGAGAGGGACCATCCCTGTACCACCAGTCCAGTCCCTGCATCAGGTCCAGCTGCCTCCCATTTCTCTAGAAACTCTGGGCTTTTTGAGACCCTGTTTTGCGTTGTTTTGGTGGGGTGGTTTTTAAGCAGTAAAACTGTCTAAATCTTTTGGGTATATCCAGTGTTATTCTTTTCTGGCACTTGCTCCATGTCTCAAACAGAGCTGTGCTGCACTGCGAGCAATGGGTCTGTCCACATGAGAAAGAAGCTACCCAAGTCATTTAACTTCTGAAGTGCATTGGAGTATGGACTCAATTTAGGGAATGTTAGCCCATGTCTGGTACTGGGATCATGGCACAGGTGGATCAAGCCTGGTTATACCTGAATTACTTGTCAAGAAATGACCTTCCACTCAGTTCTCATCAAGACTTTTACATATAACGGCAGTTTTCAAACTCTGCTTTTTACAGTGATTCAACATTCTGTAAAGGCAATTGTCTTTTAAAGGCTTTTTTTCAGCAGTGCATTATGTAAGATGGTCTTCAGTATCTACACGTTATTTAATAGGTCTGCTTTTCCCTCTCTTTGCCACTGTACAAATTTTCCATAGGTTTAAATGGAAGTATGAGATTCAAAGTTTGTTGTGATTATGTGGGTATAATCATGGATTTCCTCAGAAAGCTTTGGAAGACAATCTGGATCAGGGAGATGGGATGGCCCCCTGAAGCTGCTCGTTCACATAACTCTGAATTTGTTGGGCAGTCGTTGACCACAGCCGCGGTTCTCTGGAGGCCCCTACACGCGGTGAACATGGTCCCTTCTTAAGCCTTCATTGGTCTGCCATAGGAGCGAAGCCAAGAATGTTTGAAGTCTTTTCCACTCTGTAGAAATCAGGTTGAGACATGTATGTAGAGAAACTTTGTCAGTTTTATTCACGTGTTGTGTATAAACAGAGGTCTTCCATTTGTAGCATCTTGTGTTAAGTACTAAGGTATTAAAAAAACAAGGGGAAGGGGAGTATTTCAAAATTCATCTCTCTTCAGGCATCTCCTAGGCTGAAAATAGCATTCCACCTTTAGGCTGGCAGTTAGGGCAAAATAAACACTTCAGAATGAAGCAAACGGACTGGCTGAAAGTGAGATAATAGTTTATAGGAATGGAGCTATTTATAGCCTTGCAGGATACAGTGGTTCGGAGACAGCCCAATGACTCATGGGCAGCGCAGGGAAGGTGCTCTCAGGGGAGAGGCCTGGTCAACATCTCAGAGCTGTCACTGCAGCTACACACGTGACAAACTGACAGAGAACGACTGTCAGGGGGTTGTGGGTCTACGTGGGCAACTACAAATAATGACATTGAAAACTCATTTTCACAGGCCGGGTATCAGACTGGTCACATCTCATTGCTTTGTTATATGTGAGTACAAGGATATGCATGCGAGACAATTAGCTACATCAAGGAGGGTGTTTAGAAGAGATGGTGTTGTCTCATGTGGCAGATGGAATACATACCAGTGCTCATTTCAAGTTCTCAGATACTCTCTTCATTAAATTATATAATACTTCTTTGCATTAGATTTCTCAGTGATGAGACAGGAATAGTGGTTTTGATCTGTAACTCCTTAAAGTCAACGAAATAACTTGGCATTTTTGGATGAATGAGACAGTAACTGATGTACTCTAATCCTGAGTTGACTCAGACTGGCCCTGTGACCTTGTGTTAGCCTCTCTCACCAGTTTCCATGGCAAAACAGAGCTAACAGTGCTTAATTATCCACTTTATCTACTAAATAGGGTTAAGACTGGGGACGTTATGACCATTTAATTACTCTTTGTAATGAGCTCTGAAGAGAAGCGACTAAGAGCCGGTGGTGGTGGAGTAAATCTCACAGCTGCTGGATAAACTGTGCTGGTAGGGTGGGAGGCCGAGTGTGCCCGGGGCTGCGCCAGATGCCGGTGCTGAGCGTCCCGCGTCCCTGCGGGCTCTGCGGTCCCAGCCCCGCACACACACCGAGGGCTCTGCGGTCCCAGCCCCGCACACACACCGAGGGCTCTGCGGTCCCAGCCCCGCACACACACCGAGGGCTCTGCGGTCCCAGCCCCGCACACACACCGAGGGCTCTGCGGTCCCAGCCCCGCACACACACCGAGGGCTCTGCGGTCCCAGCCCCGCACCGCTGCCAGGGCCGGGCGGTCGGTGGGTCCCAGCGCTGCCTCCTTCGGCAGCCTGGCGATCGCTGAGCGTGATGCCAAGCCCCTTGCATCATCCGCCCTCCTCCCCCTCTCCGCCACAGCTGCGATAGTCACAATTCCGCTGGGAGGAGTGTGACTGTGGCGTTTCTGCCCGTTGGATCCCTCGCAGACCATCCCACGGAGGTGGAGTTTCTGCCGTGCTTACGTGTCTGTGTTTCAAATCAGCCTCTCCTTGTGTAGCTGCTCTGCAGCCAGCGTGCCCGGCTGAGCCCACACACACAGGGCTGCAGCAGGCGAGAACAACCTGTGGCTGGCACACTGCCCGCAGCCTCCGCAGCGATCCCACCCCCAGACATCCCCTGCTCGCCCCCCGAGCACCCCGCTGGTCATCTCCCCCCTCCCCGGCACGGGAGAGGGGGAGAGGTTCTTCCAGTTCAAGGGAACTTGGAGAGAGAAAAAGCTTTATTAGGCCAAGTGTTTGGTTATGAGTGAGAGGACAGACGCCTGGTATCGGGCGCGGTAATCCCCGACTGACCCTGCTCGCGTGGAGGAGCCCCACGCTGTGCCTCAGCTCTGCCCTCACTGGGACGTGCTCACACAGCCACGCCAGCAACCCAAGGTTGCCTGTTATCTCTGACCAGTACACAACGAACAAGCTGAGCAATTCTAGTCCCTGAAATATATTTATTTTGAGAAACAACTTAAAATAACAAGTTTTTGCATGCTTGCTAGGTCCAGAATTGCTTCATTATCTTGTCTTCATTTTTTTTGTGAAATATAAAGTAATGATGATTTTGTCATGTTTTCTTATATTTTAACATGACTGCTTTTAGAATACCTCCATCTTTTTGGACCAGCAGAAGGGTGACTTCATATCAGCTTCCTAAGGGAATTAATGTAGCTGTGTGCATTGATGAAGGCAGTGCCCAGTCAGAGAGAAAAGACAGAGAAAGAAATGGTCAGCTTTACATATTTCAAACCTGAAAGTTCCAGATAGGTCCTTCCCCAGAGATTTTTTTTCCACTTTAATTAATTAATTAATTTCTTCAATCTCTATTGATGATTTTTACCAGCATCATCAGGCAGTATTTACATTTTTTTGTTTTTATATTAGAATGTTGATGAACAACATGCGAAAGAACCAAACCCAAATGAGTTCAAAGATGATATCACTTTGTCATTAATGTAATTTGGGACTCATTTATCAACAATCTCACATTTTCAGATGCCATTTGAAAACCTGCTGAAGGACCAGACAATTGGAATGACCATCTGTAATTCAGTCCACTCAGATGCCATCTCAGAGGCCATGGAATCTTGTTCCTAAATGTCTGTTACACCACAGAATTTTGTGGGAATTTTTACCACAAGAGGATGAGATGAGAGTCTTCTCCAGATTAGAACCTCTCCTGGCCCTCTTTTCTCCGGTGGTCCCAAATCCATGCTGTAAGCAGGCCCCTGGATAGGCAATAAGGGAGGATTTTGCAATAAATATTAAGAGTAAAACTCTTTGCTTTGATTGTGGGTGCCTTTCACTGCAACACTGCTAAATTCCTGCTAATTTCAGCTAAGCTCTGTGTATTTCTGATTTCAAATTTCCTTGCCCTAGTCCCTCTGATGCCCTCCTTGACACCCACATGTCCAATAACCTGATGTATCATACACACGACCTGCTCCCTGTCTCAGCAAGGGCGGCTGAACACACCTGGGAGGTGCTCGAAAAGGGCTGATGGAACACAGAGAGCCCCTGCCAGTCACCATGAACAGTGTTGCCCCAAGGAAATGAAAATTGCCTGCCTGTTCTACACCCGTGTGCTGTGCAGATTAGAATATGGCTTTAGGTATTTGGGTGCTCTAAGCCTGAGTGTAAGATTTTTTTTACCTCCATAATAATGAAGTGGAACTAAATGCTCTGTTTTGCAATATGCCACAAGGCTGATTAAATAGGAGGCTGGCAAAGGGGGTTTAGAGCAAACATTTAGCTTTGGGTATTCTTTTGTTTGTTATTTTTGAACAGTGTGTTGGAGCAGATTACAAAGCTTGAAATGAATATAAATAGTTTCTTGGTTTAAAAAAAAAAAGAAAAAAGCAGAAGAGGACCTAATTTAAACCTTGCCCTGAGGAGTTGGCAGCTCAAAGCCAACACGTGGAGTCGTGTAGTGAACTGTAAAGAGTAATTCCTCACCAAAAGGAAATGAAACTCATCTAGTTGGGTTTGCTTCACAGTGTCCTCCCAGCCCAGCTGTCTGAGGAGCTGTTACCAACATACTCGTACTGGGAATTAGGAAGCTATTATTTGTAACAGCAGTGTCTGCCCAGCTCTTCTCCACTGCAGAATGCCTTCTTAGCATCAAATGATTTCTGCAGCACTCGCATGAGCAGGAGGCTCATACTGAAAAGTGGGTAGAGAGAGGAAGGAAGGGCCAAGTGAGGCATTAGGGCAAGTGGAACAGCAGCCTCTACCTTCCCAGCTCCCGCAGTGTGATCTCCAGACAATCTCTTCCTATTCATCCTAGCTCTTGGTTTTCCTCAAGAAATCTGGCAAAGGATCGGGCAATGCATAATGGAAAGGCTGCTGAATGCTGCAAGTGACAAAACCTCACAGCGTTTGGCATTTATTTTTGTAGCGTTTGGAGATGTGGACTGGGTAATCCAATATGTCTTATCTGGTATTGTTTGCAGCAGGCCTGTTTAGTGAGCATGTCACCTTTAGGCACTAGTGGTGAAAAACATCTGAAAATGGAACCTTAACCCGCTGCTGCTGGAGCAGTACGAGAGCACAGCTCAGAGTGACGGTGGGTCCATGGCTGGCACTGCCTGCCACTGGCCAGGGGCCGTCCACTAATGGCACGCTGTGCCAAACTGTCTTGAATTTAAGACTTCACGCGTGAATATGTGGTAAAATACAATGATGCAGTTTGGAAATATCAGTGGAAAATAATACATCTTTATTTATCCCTATTTTCTTGTTTACAGATCTGTGCAGCCACAAATAACAGATCAATGTGTTTGCTTACATCCATGTTGCATCTTATATCTGTTTATTAACAGGTACAAAATATCCCTATCTCTGCCCAGTGTGTTAGGAATTGTAGGGGGTTTTTGACTCACTAATTAATATAGATTTTTTATATATTGAGAACAGGACTGAAAGTGGACTTATCAAAAAACACCCCGTAGATGGTGTTTTTACTGTATTCCCTTAGTGAATACCATCCAAAAGGGTCTCAGCACTACTGTATTTTGCCATCTCTGTTAAGTAGAATATAAAATTATATATAAATATATAATTAAATATTAATTGAAATATATATACACTGAACTCTAGTTTTACAGCACTTTGGGGAAGATGGGGCTAACTTTGACCCAGTTTTTCACTGATGTGATTAGTAGTTCTATGTGCCTCTAACTGAAATCCATTAAAAGGTGCTGCCTTGTTAAAGCTTCATCTCTGGTGATCAAGTTTCTGTGAGGAGTTTGCAGTTACCCACTCACTCAAAAATAGACTTGCTAGCAGTCACTAAGTAATTTCTGAATATTTAGGTCACTTCTCATTTCTAGTTTTCACCTTTGGAGACAGAACCTGATGCAGGTAGTTATTGGTCTGAACTCTCTTCTGTTCCCACTTAAATAATTGAGTATTTTGCCATGAGCTTCAGTGGCCAGGACTTTTAGATCTTTTTCCTCTGACCTAGCAGAAGTGTTTGCAGAACAGGGCATTTCCCGTGGTGTCAATTCTGATCCAAAACTCACCGCTGTGTTCCTGACACGCCTGCTGGTACTGAGGCTGCACACCTGCCCCGTGCCCAGGGGTGCCCTGTGTGCCCTGAGGGGCAGCAAGGAGGGTCTGAGGGAACATGCTCGAGCTCCTGCGATGGGGCTGATATCAGCCTGACTACGGGATTTTCATTCTAAGAACTGCTGTGTGCTGTAATTCCTTTTTTCTTGGCTGGTTCATGTGTACCTTTTGCTGTTGGCTTTTTATTTTCCCCTTTCTTTAGGAGTTAAAGGGAAACAAACACAGGTTCTGGATTGTCAGATTAGAAGTTCTTGTAACTTTTCAAGGTCAGAGATTTCTCTCCATTGGTTTTGTAAGCTGTTACTAAAAGGTTTTCAGCATGTCTGGAGCGTCACTGCTGCAGGTCCCTGCTGGCCATGTCACTTGGCACAGACACCTCTGCAGCTCTGCTGGGGAAGGTGTCAGGAGTCTGAATTCTGCAGAGCCACCCCTTACACTTTGGTGTGTTCTCCTCTTCCCAAGCTGCTGTACAGCCTTGTGGAAGGACTGTTAAAAGGCAACGCTGATGGCACTGGCTCAAGATTCTCTTGCAAGCTTAAATGTACCAAAGTTTCAGCATTGCTGCCTTCACAGTTCCATGTTTTGGGGTGGTGTATGCCTTGCTTCCCCTCAAGTCCAAACCTTTTGGTTAGCTAGGTGTTCTTTTGACTGAAAACACCATGTCAGTGTACGCCCAAGGTGGTTTAGGGGTTTGGAATAACTTCTTTCCTTTCCTTTTCTGTGATTTCAACCGTATCTGGACTTGGGGATTTGCTGAGCTTCAACAATCCCATTATAACCAAAGCAATGCAATTTGCCTGTAGACAAGCTCTTAATGTCATTTACAGTGATTATACCTGTGTTAAAATTACAGTATTGGTTCAGAACAATGTATTATTTTAAATAGTTATTTTAAATAATTGTAAAACTAATTGGTCAGCCTTTTAAATAAAATTGCTTCAAATATCTTATCTTCAAATACTTTTCTTCTCCTCTTTGATATACTGATGTTATGAGGCCTCCCCTTGTTGTCTCTCAGTGACTATCAGGAGCAGCCAGACTCACCTCACAGCAGCGTCACAATGATATTGTTGTGCACGTCAGACTTGGCAGAGATGAAGTCAAACTGCTTGGAGCTGCTGGAAGGGGTGTGTTGGGTGCTCGGGCTTCCCTGGAGCGTGGGCAGCACTGAGCTGCAGGCAGGGCCATTCCCACAGGGCCCGGGGCTGGGGGCTGGGTCAGGTACACCGTCACCGCAGGGAGCACTGCAAGGTGACCTTGTGTTGGCAAGGTCTCCTGCCTGGCTTGGGGTCCCTTCTGTCAGTGCTGCTCTGAAAGGGTTATTCTTGGAGATAAAGAGCTCATAATGGTTTCATAGAATGTCAACTGGATAATTAAATGCCCTTCTATTTTAGGTTGAAGAAGCGTTGAAAAATCATGCTGTTAATTTTACAGTAGGAAATAAATGCGCAGGGGTATGTAGCATCAGGAAAATGGACCCATCCCTATTGCATCAATTCTAGTTGGGTATCATAGATTTAAAAGCAGTTACCAGCAATTTGATATTTTTTTATATAGATTTGAGAGCTGGTGACATTCAAGTGTGGTGATTTTAATTTCAAAATTATCTTCTAGTGTTTATCTACAATTCCAAAAGAAACCCTAATTTATGTTTAAAGAGAACTTTATCTAGATTGTTCTTATAGATTTTGTCAGCAGCTGTTTCGTCACCACTGGTGGGATGTGCAAGTGAGATTTTATTTTTGGTCCTGACCATTGTTATCAAGTGTTTCTGTATTTCTTACAGCAGATTTCCCCCTAGACCTTATGAATCGCAGTCAGTTTTTACTCCAGGATAACCCCCTGTCCCTGCACAGGCAGGAGTTCACAGCTGGCAGTTCAGGTGTCTGTTCAGCACGGCCTGAGGCTGGTTCCTGGCAGGGTGGTTGGGACCTCACCAAAATGGAGGATTTAACAGTAAGATTCACATCATCTACCTTGTAGAGTTGGATTATTTATTGTCATTACTACTATTATTTATTATTTTCTGGATTTTCCATGTTCATTTTACATTCCTTGCCTTCTCCAAGGATGGATTCTCTGTTACTCTGCACTTGTTACCTGCTGTTATGCTCGTTCTGGCAAGTTGTGCTCACACCCTACAGTCACTTTGCCAGAGCAAATTTTCTCACCCTTTGGAGAAACAGATCTTCTGGCCTTGAACCCTACAAAAAAGAACATGAGATTACCTTAGCTTTTGGTACTTTGATATTTGATACTTGAAAATTTTAGGAGATAAAGAATAAAAGTTTCCTCTCCTCCTCTCCTGACTCAAGAGCATATCGTGACAGCTCCTGGTTTGGACGTTTTGTGTCGCTGGGACTCTGGACACAGTTTGATCAGAGAAAATCAAATTTGGAGCTGAAGCTGTCAAGGCGTGTGTTTGGAACCCTTTTCGGGACTGTCCATGGGAGGAGACAGGGAGCCGGGACAGGAGGCTCTCCATCCCGGGACGCGGCGGCGGGGCGCGCCCGGCGGCGCGGGGCAGGGGCCGGGCTCTGCGCGCCACCTCTGGCATCAATTACTGCCAGGGCATCAATTACTGCCAGGAGTGAAATTGGGAACACACGAGTTGTTATCAGCTTCGTAAATAAGTCACCAAAAGAGAGAAAAAAACCCCTATTAAATCAGGCTCTTCTGACACCATTTACTTGTCAGAAGTGTGAGACCTGAGCAAATGCTTTCAGCATCTGAAGAGATAATCCCTCTGCAGTGCGCTCGGTTTTATCCCATCTTTAAACATTTTCTAATGCCAAACAAATGCCGTTCGGGTTTATGTGCTCAGACTAACAGTGACATCCAGTGGCTGAGCGACCCAGCCGCGGGAACAATCACTGCGAATGGAGCGGCCGAAGGGATCAGTTACGGTGATTTAGATCAGATGGAGTTTATAGTGAATATGTAAAATGCCATTCTCGGGACTTGTGTGACAGCCAAACCCCTTTCACCCTCACACTTGTTCTCTTGGGAAGACGGCGGTGAAGCTGCAGTGTCTGGAGGAGGGATCACTGTGAGTTCTCCTGCAGTGGTGGAGACTTTGGGCACAAATTGACTCCTGGATTAAAAATCTCCTTTTGTCTCTCCAAACCAGTCTCACTGAGTCTGTAAGCACTGTGGGCATGAGCAAAGCTGATGGCTGTTCTGGGAGCTGCCTGAGCACTGGGGAACATGGAGGGCTGCAGCAGCAGTGCTGGTCCAAGGTGTGGAAGATTGTTTGATGTGCTCCTGAGTGCTCCAAAGCCTTTAGAAGGAAAATACATTCAGAAAAGGCAACTAGAACTGACAGTGCAGTGTCATAAGCACTTGTTTCATAGACACAGGTTTCTCAGTGGCCCTAGAGCATCTGATCAGAGTACGTGCCCAGTGGAATGTTTATTTATTACTGAGAGGTAATTCGTTATTGGCCTTAGGCCCAAAGGCAGCAGCTGGAGCCACTATTGCCAAATTGGACCCTTGCGGCCGTGGGCACGTCAGCGGTGAAGGATAATCCATTTCTCTTTGGGATGGCTGCTGCACCTCTCCTGATGGCAAACTGCAGCCATCCATCCTCCTCTTACTGCTCACCTTCTTGAGAGCCCTTTGTGTTTTGTTTGTGGTCTGCAAGTTAAGGGAGAGCTTAATGACGTAGAAGTCACAGAGCTGTAGGATGGTAACTGTGACAGCAGCGCCACGTTCTAGGAACAAACCTGGGTATTTCAGAGAAAACTCACACAAAGTGGGAATGGCTCCCAGAAGTCTTCTGACATTAAGCATACAAATAGCTTGATAGAATAAATGGTTGCTTCCAGCATGAACAGAGCTAATTTTAGACAGGGGTCCCTAATGTGCCTGTCAGTGCTTCCACATGAATGATTAAAGATAAAAATAGATTTATCATGTTTTCCCTTGCACTGGGCCTCAGATCTGTGGGCAATATGGAGTCACCTGCTGCAAACACCCGTGTCAGCCTGCCCTAAGGTACTCTGGAAATGATTCCACAGTGTCCATTGAGCACACCTAATTGCATTGTCACAACTGGAGACATTCGCATCCTGATTGCAGTTACAAGAAGCACCTGGTAAATTTGTTTTAACTTTGCTGTCTTCTGGTTAACATAAAAGTGCTGGTGATGTAAGGCCTGTTCTGTGCTATACTTCATTTTCTCCTAAGGGCCTGCCAGTGAACTGCACACACAATGAGAAATGTGCTTTGTAAGGCTGATCTGAACGTAGATGTTGTCTGTTTCTGTTTGTTTTCCCTGCAAACCTTTGTTTAGTTTTGCAGTTTTGTTTATTTACTGTGTAATTGAATTTTTGAAGACGGTATCCATTTAGCAAAACTTTTTTTCCTAAAATAACTCCACTTCACTTGGCTCTGTCTTGTGACCTAATTTCTAACAAATATATCGGAAATATGTGTTAAAATATTCATAGTACCAGTAATACAGAAATATTGCCACAATATCATTGGAAGCCTTAAACATGCACACTTGTAAATTCTATCCGTATCACGAGAGTGCAGTGTGCCTGTGGCAGCTCCTCCCTGAGCATCCGCAGGGGCTGGCAAAGCATCCTCCCCAAAATACCTGATGAGAAGATCCCTTCATCACACCTGCTCAAGGCCCAAAGTATTTCACCCTTTTTATAGTCACATCATTTATCAAAAAAATTAACAGATTTTGTGTGTAAGTGTTTAATTAGCAACTAAAGAGTAAAGCCAGAAAAAATCAGTTCATTATTTGTCATGGATACAGAGTACATTTGCCTTCACTATGCAGAGTAATACATTTATAGTAAGACTTTATTCTTTCAAGGTTCACGGGTCAAGATTAATCAGTTGTGACCTTGGCACACAGCTCTTCTCTTCATGCAGTAAAAGCTGAGCAAGGGAATCTGAAACAAGGATCTGTACGTTTATATAGAGCTGGGTCTGATTGAATGGTTGAAATGTAATTGAACAGCAAAAAAAACCATTCCTTTACGGAGGGAGAATTAAAGACCTTTGGAAAAAGAGAGGTGAAATATGAGTAATTTTTCAGTGAAGTGACATTATGAATTAATCTCTAACATGGCTGAGGTTGACAGTTATAGTTCCTTTCCTACTGTAATCCTTTCTCCAGAGCCGTTCTTCCTGCTTAAAATATTCAGAGAGAAAGACACAAACATCAGCATTTGAAATGTGAGGTGCTTTGGTGGCAGAGTTTCACTGCCAAACAGAATTCATGTTTGTTTCTGCTTGGCATCTTTATTTACAGAAACTTTTAATGTTTTATCTACTTCATAGGTTCTGTAGTAGCAAACCAGACCCTAGCAGGGTAATAGGCTGCTGCAATCACCCCGGCAGTTCCATCCACAGGCAACGCTGCCTACGCAGCCAGGACCAGATTCCCTGCATCCAAACTCCATTGGGACTTTCCAGGAGAGCAAAGCTCCCGCCTCAGCTGTCTGAGTTCACAGGTCTCTGTGGGTATGACAAGGAGTGGCTTTGGTCTGTTTCCTGACAGGGACTTTTCAGTGATTATTTATCTAAATAAGGTTAAGGGTTAGGGTTAGTTAGATATTTAGATATTCAGTTATTATTTATCTAAATAAACTCTTTCATTCTTCTCCCTTTTTTTATACCCCTCTGAGCATCCCAGACCTCTGCCCTGCTGTACCAGTGTGGTTTCCCTTGACAAAGGAATTCCTCAAGCACTGTGTTTGGCTAGTTTAAGATTATTTTGTGCTCCTTGTTAGGCATGGCACACCAGACAGTCTTGACCGGAGAGTTTTGATGATTTTTATTTGTGCCTCTGCAAACAAGAAGCCTTTGTAGTTCCATGCATAATCCTGGCCTGAAAGCCCCTGTGCTGCTTGGGGTCTGGCTGCACTGATCTGTTCTCACTGTGGTACTCAGCTCTCTTCACAACCCTTTTCAAATTGTCCACTCTACAGTTCAGCAAATCTTCACCTATTTCCACAGATGTAGAAGCAATTCCAAAAAGGAGTATTTTTGCTTAGTGGTGTAGTTTTCTGTGCCCTGCTCTATCCTACACGTTGTCCTCTGAAGTTTACACATGGCTACATAAAAAATGCATGACTGTCACCATCAAGAGGAATTGAGCCACAACCTTTCTTGCTATTTTCTTGTGGTTTTATGAGATTCCCTGCCAAAACTAATCAATATGTAAACGTCAGCATGTTTGTAGCTGGTCTCATCTGTGTATATTAAAAGTTGTATTTCATAGCTTCCAGGTTTTGTAATTTCATCACAGCTTCCATGATACTTACCTTTTCCTTAACTCCTACAGGCAAGGGTTTTGTTACTTTAAATACTCTACTCATTTTTGCAGTTGTTGACAAAAACTTGCAAATCTGACCCTGCATGCTTGAAGATTTCTAGGGGCATTGCAAGGCACAAAAGCTTAAAATGAGGCACTATTTTAAAGCTTGGCTCAAGAGAATCTTCATCCTGATTCACAGGTTTGGAATTGCAGGACTCTATCTGACCTACTGCTCATCCTCTCTAATATTTCATACTGATGTTCCAGCCAGAGGAAGGACTCAGGAGCCAGCCTGTCAGGGCTGTTGGGGTAGCTCAGGTGCAGTACCTGCTCCCCAGCCACTCAGCCTGCGGCAGCGGTGCCACTCTGGGGTGTCAGCAGGGCAGGGAGGGCCGGGCACCCCACTCCGGGGTGTCAATACTGCCAGGGGGGGCCGGGCACCCCACTCCGGGGTGTCAGCAGGGGCAGGGAGGGCCGGGCAGCGGGAAAGGAGCTTGGCACACAGGCACACCCACCCGGGTCGCTGTTTCTGTGCCCAGCACTGTGCCGGCAGTATGAGCTGTATCATTGCACTGATCAGTATTGTTTGAACCCAAACTAGGATCTGTACTGCCTTATCATAAATCCACTGAATCATTTCTATTTGTATTAAGGTTTATAATCTTGTTTTTGAAAAAGGAGCACTGACCTTTGGCTGATGTCATTTGCCAAACTTCCTCCAAGCGATGCCGTCAGGAATTACAGGGATAATGAGGTGGAGCAATTTATTAATCTGTCATCCCTGAGCAAATGGGCTACATTTGTTTTGGAGCCTTAATGTAGTGGTCATGGGTTAACCAGCTTGTAAAATCCCATGGGCTCTTCTTTCCAGGTAGGAATAAACTGGGATCTTACTGACTTACCATGTATCAAGGAAAATAATGGGTGAAATCTATAATTAGGGTAAAAACTTCATGGATTTTCATAGGGTCAGGAATTCACTGATGCTTTCAGTGCTGCAATTCATTGCATCCACAGAGCTCCAGAGTGGCTACAGCAGAACTCCAGCCAGCACTGCAACCTTCAGGTCCAGGAGCTCACCTGACAGATTTGTTCACCTGGGTTTGATCCCAGAGCAGTTGGAGTTCTCAGACATCATACCCATAATTAAGGCCTTTATTGAACTGTTGATTTTTTAAACTATGCTTTTATATCCTTTTGTATCCTTAACTGCACCATTTGTTGTAATTCACGCACACTTGTTTCCATTTCACATTTTCAGCTAGTATGTGCAGAAAGAAAAATTCATTATGAAAACCCCTGCTAGGAGTGTGCTCTGCTGCTCCCAGGGCATGCCCAGATCTAATCTGGGATTATCTCCCTCCCGACAGCTGCTTACTAAACTGCTGGTCCCAGTCTAGACCTTGTGTCCCACATGTTCTTGGCTTGCTGAGTCGGCACAGGAGCAGTGGCTGGCTGGCTCTGGGCCTCTCGTCGCGCCCTCCAGATGCAAACCAAGTGTCTGATATCACTTCTGGCAGCATGAGCTGCACAGTCTGGTTGCTTAAGCACTGTCATTAGTCCTTGCTCTCTAAATCTTTCATAACAGCTATTGAATACATTCTTATTATTTCACAACTCTGCACCTTTTTCTTCACTGTTTGCTCTTATGCACCAACAGCGGAGAGCAGCAGCACGTTCATGGGCTAACAGCCCAGGTAACAGACATGATAAATAAACAAATAGAAACCTGGAGGAACTTAATGCAGAGCCTTATTTCATTTTTTTTATGCATCCTAAAATCAACAAAGATTTTGTCATTCTCTTCTGACCTCCTACCTGACCTAGTTCTCTTTTAGTTTAGAATTATTCCTCCTCCTCTGGTCTTCTTTCCAGAGGACCACTTTGGTAACTTTTAACTCCCTTATTAGCTAAGCTGCTGCAAGGAGAGCAGACGAATGAATTCCCTGGGGAATTATGTGTGCAGACTTTCTCATTTGAAGAGGTGATTATCCTATAACAGTCTCTGACCACTCCACATCTGCCATCCACTGACAGTGTTGCAGGACTCACAGTTAAATGGTAGGGCATAATTCTACATCATCTCACTCACTCTTCTAAAATCAAACTGCCCTTGCAGTGAGCAGCTGACACCTACAGCCATATGCTGATCTGTCTCAAAGTGCAATGTAAGCCTTTCTCTAGGATTTGCATTTTCAAAGGTAAATCTACAGATTTACCCTCACCTGAGCAGACTCTCCACAGGAGCTGCAGCCAGTCAGCAGAGTTCTTACAGCCTCACTTACTGTTTTCTTCTCTCTGACTCCCAATGTGCCTTGTCTGTTTGGGTCTGCTCTTGTATTTTTTCTGAGAAGATGAAGAACCAAAAAGTCATGGTCTTGCATTATGCTCACATCCATCTCTCATCCCAAAGGAACTGAAATACTCCATGGTTCATCTGCTTTCTCATCGCCACCCGAGTGACGGAGGGCAGAGCTGACAGCCTTTGCGGTCTCCCGCTCTTCCTGGGAGGGCTCTGTGGGCCCGTGTTTCTCCCATGAGCTGCTCCCATGCCATTGTCCCCTTGGCAGGACTGTTTTCCCCTGCTCTGAATCTGAGGTGGATCCAAGGCAGTGGCTCACTTGCCAAGGCCAGGCTCAGCCCGTGTCTCGGCCGATGCGGCGCTGATGTTGGTTGGAGAGTTACCCACCCAAGTGCTGATGAGCCCTCGTGTAGTACTCTCACAGTGCTCTCCCGGTACAAACTGTTATTTATTATTTTGGCAGAATTTTGGAGTTACTGCAAAGCTATAAAACCATCTGTAGTGTCTGCTGAGATCTGGTGTCCTGATGCCTGTACAGCAAAAACACTCTCCCTGTTTCAAACCCAAATTAATTGTTATCTACCCAGACCCTCCCCATCATAATCCACAAAACCTCTCTTCAGCTCTCCCAGGCTAAGCCAAACATCTTGAAATGTGACATTCTCTCTCATTTGCCCCAGGCTGGATCCTGTGGGGTTTGCCCAGATTTAGCACGGGCTGTTCCCCAGGTTTTGTGAATGATGAAGCTGCAGGTCTTCCATTAATCCTTCTGGGACACCTGAGCACAGGTGGACTTTTGTAGACATTAGTCATCTTTATCAGGCAAAAGATTCTAATCCATATAAACAAATAATTGGAAACTTAAGTTAAAATTTGATTCATCACATTGTTTTCCTTTCTTGATATAATTCAGAATCATATCAGAAGTGACTGATGTAATAGACTTCGAGGTTCAGCTTGTAGGTACAAAATGTCTGATGGCCTAGTCCAGGGTGAGCAGATTGATCAAATCCCGTAGGCAAGGGCTGAAGTATCAGGCTCCGGAATCCTTGGATGCATTTTAAACATCCAATTCAAATAAATGCAGCTTACAGGAAGAGTTCTACCTATCATGTTTAGGGCAGAGAGAAGGTCCAAGTTAGGATATTGCTGACACCACTGCTGTACTGCGATTAAAATATGGCTTTTGATTAGTAAACAGATGGATTTTGATCTGCATCATGAGCCTGAATGAATTTGTTGCCAGTTCTTGAAGCGATTTGTGTTCTTGGAATCAAACTACCAAACAGTAACAGATGTGAGTACATTGAGCTGTCAAGAGCTTAATGAAGTAAAACTGAGATCACTACCCAGTTTCAGAGAAGGGTTAAGGGGATCCCTTTTTGAAAGATAATTATTTAGGACAGGACACCTGTCATTAGGCCACAGAAGATTCCAAAAATTAACCACTATCTCACATGAATTCTCACTCTGCCACATGTGGTTGAAATGATAGACAGAGTTGCAGCTCAAAATTAATTGAGCTTTCAAATCGGGAGAAAGTGGGAGAAAAAATTATCTAGGATTATTAAAACCAGTTGAACTTGCCAGCACAGCACACTTTACAGTAGTATGAAACATTCCCTTTCAATTATTAATAGTATAAAGACAATTTGGTACACAGAACACCGACAGTGAAATCCAGCACAGTACATGCAGCCATGCTGACATCTGCTTTCAGCATGGTGTGGGAAGAGAGAGCAGAGCCTGGCCCTGGCAGAGGCTGTCGGAGTGCTCGGGGACTGCCCAGCCTCACCAGGCCTTCGTCCAGCCGAGCTGTGCCCCGAGTGATGCTGTGACACTGTGCAGGAGCAGGGGTGGTTTCTGTGCACAGCCCTTGTTCCAGCAGCTGGGCGAAGTGGGAGCTCCATCAGTGTTCCATCTCCCTGCTGGCTGTGCCTGGCTGACCCAGGCCCCAGCGCTCAGCGAAGGCAGCAGCTGCTCCTTCCCATGACGTAGAGATGCACGTCTGGAGTCACAGAGAGCTGTGAAAACGCTGTCTATTGGGTTTTGTCCCAGGTGGAATGCAGTGTAAAAGCTTAACCTTGGGTCAGGTCTGCAGAACTGCCTAGAGGCCCACAAATTTCACAACTCACCAGCTGCTGTCCTGAGCCTCCCCTCCCCTCCCCTCCCCTCCCCATGTGATGCGTGGCTGGGGGGAGATCACCTTTCAGCAAGGTACAGTGACATTTGTAGTGCTTATCTGATCACAGAACCACAGAATCACGGAACCACAGAACCACAGAATATGCTGAAGGGACCCACAAGGGTCATCGAGTCCAAACCTTAGCCCTGCACAGGACCATCCTCAAGAGTCACACCATGGGCCTGAGAGTATCATCCAGATGCTTCTTGAGCTCTGTCAGCCTTGCTGCTGTGGCCACTTCCCTGGGGAGCCTGCTCCAGCACCCAACCACCCTCTGATCCTTCCAGTGTGAACAATTTAGGTAAATCACCAATCTTCATTAATCGTGTTGCTGTTGTAAAAATAACCATTGTGAGAAATGAGTATCTGCAGGATTAAAATCGCCTTTTTGAGTACTTTCCAGGTAACAGTGTTTCTGTGGCTGTATAGGCTGGTGACCATGGCAGTGTGTGCCTGGGGATGGGAGGGCTCTGGTGGTGGTGGTGGGCTCAGGGGGCGGTTCTGGGCAGGTTGCTGTATGCGAGTAGTTTCGCTTAGGCAACTCATGCCATTAAAATCAATCACCTGGTGATGGCAAATAGAGAGGCTCTAAAGCCTGGGAAAAGAGACACGATGTGTGGCAGGGAAAGTGCAGGAAGGAGATAGAAGCCTTTGTTACTTTCCCTTTCTGCAGTACAGAGGATGCACAGTGCTGACCCTGGGGCTCCTCTGCAGAACAGCAGATTTATAATCCTTAGGAGATTGCTGCGTTTTTACAGGAGATTTGGGTGAATATATAACTGCCTCCATAGGAGCCTTTCATCATTTAGCATCCTACTGGTGCTTGCTTTTCCTCTCCACAGGAATCCTGACCTGAAATGATTGTAAATTACCATGCAGAAATCTTTGATCACTCACCAATTAGCTCCCTTCCTTCCAACACGTAAAGCTCTGTATGAGTGAGCTCTGGTGACTTCAGTACGGAGAGTAACATTTAAATTGAGCTTATTGGGAGGTTGGTTACCTGTTACTTGTTCCTGAACTGAAAATTTCCTCTGTAGTTCTTTTATAGTGTTCCTTTCAATGTAAACACAAACCCAGTGTGTACATATGAATACTGGTACTTTCTACATCTTACAAAGACTGAAATGGCATGGCTGGCCCCATGCTTGGCTGGAGCCCACACTCTCAGGGGTCACGTTCCTCCTGCATTTTTACAACTGCAAAGAGAAAGATTTGCTTTCCTTTGGAATTAAGGGTTTTTCAGTTGTAATTCTGCACAATTTTTATATTTTTAAAGATTTAATGATACTTTCCAAATGGCAAACTCTGCTTTTAAGGCTGAGTGTCAGTATGGCTTCAGCCAACACATAAGGGACTGAAGGCACTTGGGAGTTGCCCCTTGCCCCGAGCCGGGGTGGGGCTCACCAAGTGATCCTGCTTGTAGGGTTAGGTTTGGTGTTTGCAAAATTTTGACCTTCTATAAACTATTGTTGAGTTTTAGCATGTTCTCAAGTTCTCATCTTGTAGTAAGTTTAGGACTTTTATTTTTTTAACTCTACATTGTCTTACTTACTCCTTCCCAGCGGGAAGTGCCCCACATACTGAATCCAGCAGTGGCAGCCACAGAATTAGACTCTCACTTCCCCTGTGAAAACATTGCAAAGTTTCTTTTGAATTTTGTTCTACTTTTGTTAAACCCATGCAGTGATTTTCAGCTGTAAAATAAGTTTTACTGACTCTTGCCCTCCCAAAGCAGATATCTAAAATAAACCCAGTGATCATTAGCTTGCTGTGTTACAAGTAATTGTTAAAAAACAGGGGAGGTATTGGTGTCACCACTGAAACAGGCAGATCTTGTAATGGAAAACAAGCTCTCAAGGTAGAAAAAACCAAACAACACAAAACAAGTGGTGTCAGGGTAAACAGAGGAGGGTGAGAAGTCCCTTTCCGAAGGCCTTTCCCTGCAGATCCAGGAATGAAGGCCAGTGCCGCTCTGGAAGTGGGTTCCTCATGCCCTGCGGAGCTCTGTGGGTGTCCTGCCAGCTCTGAGGGGCTGCCTGGAGTATGAGGGGCTGCCCAGGTACAAGGGGCTGCCTGGAGCTCAGCAGCTGGGGAGAAGCATGGCTGAACTGTCCTTTTCTGCCATTTTTCAAAAGAATCAAACAGTTCTATTTGTTCTTTATTTTTTTTTCACTTGTTATTTTACAAAAAGAAGCCTTTTCCTGCTAGGATGTCTTAAAGTAAATGTGTTGTAGGAATTTGTTTTTTATGGATATGTCTTCATTCACAGTCAATAGATAATTGCATTAAACTGTCTTTACCTGAAGAGGTTTGAAAATCATGTTAAACGCAACAGTCACATAACTGCCCAAATGACAGATCATTTACAGACTGAGATGCTCTCTTTTCCCCCCAAACCAAAAGTCCTTTCAGAGGAAAGGTGTTAGCACCCACCACCTGTCTCTCCAGCTGTCAAGATCTTGAGTCCATTCATTAACCACAGGCAGCTTTTTAAAATTATGCCCGTGATCGTACATTTTCTGGAGACTATTGAGCTGAGCTGAAATACATGCTCTCTGTGCTGGTGGCTGGGTGATGGGCCCTACTCTGAGGGAGAAGGCTTTTTCCATCATTTTGGTCACGTTCCTTTAACTCTCTGTGATGGAACCAGCACGTGGCACGGGGCACAGGGCTGGCGTGGGGCCAGCTGTCTGTCATCTCATGACTGTGTTATCCTGGGCTCCGACAACCCAGTGGGTGATCCTGTGCAGTGGGCAGAGTTGAGTACTGGGGTTACACTGCCCTATGCCCAAACGCAAAGTTTCAAGGGTCTATTCTGTTTGGGGGTTTTTGTAAACTTAGAACTGAATTTAAAAAAATTGCAGGTAAAAAATAAGGGGGAAGGGGATTTTCTTCTCTTTGCTACAGTGGTTTTATTTATGGCCCAGTTACAGCATAACAGCTCGCTGAATATCCAGGAGGCCACTGGGCAATCTACAAGAAAATGCAATCCACAAGCAAAGGAGCAAGGGAAGAAGGAAAGCAACTTGCCCTGTGGCACAATTAAAAGTCAACCCCAACAATAGCATGTGCTCAGGGAACACAATAAAGCAAAGGCTGCTGCAGCTGTGATCGCACACAGCACGTAACTGCTGCTGTCAGAGTGTCCCAGAGGCCGTGTACACGTGGATGACCCACGCGCACACCCTGCCGAGGGCTCGCCCTTGTTCTGCGGAGGAGAAACAGGCGTTTATTTAAATCAAAAGTGACTGCAACAATCCAGCACAAACAGTCCATTTCAAAGCCATTACTCCCGCTCTTCTTCCAGCCCTCCCTGCCAGCAGAAGGCCAGGGAAGATGCTGCTTATGGTGTGTTTGGGCTGCCATGCCAGGGGCTCTTGCCATCACTGCTGTGTCAGTGGGCTCTTTGTCCAGGGTTCCCCAACAACAGCCTGGTGCTGGTTCAGTGACTGTGGTGTCCCTGTCCCTGCGTGTGCCCGTGTGTCCATGTGTGCAAGGGCACAGTGGCAGCTTCCCGAGGCAGTGGGGTGAGGGTCTGTCGCAACTGGGGGCAAAATATCTGCAAGTTGCTGATGAAGCCCTGGGACGCAGCGGGCAGCAGCAGCCAGAGCAGGAGCCAGCTAAGCAGAAATATTGGCCTACATTTTTTTCTCTGCCTGGTGGAAGGCATGTGAGTTTCTATGGCAACTTGTGTTTTCTGTTTGTCAGGCCTACTGACTCACTTCTCGGGGAGCCGTGGAGAAAAAAGATTTGTTTTCTTTCTCTGCCAAGTCAAGTGGCTCCTTTCCTGCAGCCCAGAGTTCTCATCTGAGGGCTTCTTGTCAGGATTTGTAGCTGGTGTGGCTCTGCAGCATCAGTGTAGGGCCACAAGACAAGACAGTTGAACGTGACAACATCCTCATCTCCTTGAGGAATCATTGGCAGTGAGTTGAGTTCCTCAGCGTTACAAGAGGCCGTGAGCCCAGCTGACACCTTTGGATGGTCAGGCTGGAGCTGGTGGCAGCACAGGAGGGCAGCACGGTGGCTCCTGGCACAGGCCTGTGCCATGGGGTGGCTGGAGCACACGCCCCGGGTGAGCTTGTGAGTGCTGATGGCACAAAATGATTAGAGAGGCCCAAAGCAGACATTGCTGGGGGCGGTTTTTGTGGGGGGAATCAGAGCTGGAGGGGGCACAGCTCAGCGGGAGGAGTGGACACGTGTGCAGAGCCCAGAGCCAGGCAGGGCAGAACACATTTGTTCCTGAGCACCTTTATAGTGATCAGCCTATTTTTTTTAATCTACTAGTCCATTGTGACTTATTTGATTGTCAGCCTTGCTTTAACAGCTCTACATCCCTGCATACCAGTGTCCATTGCTAAAATATTTCATTTATGGTTTTGTGGTGGGATGTGGAGCTCCCCGTATCAAACCTTCCATGGGAACAGGGCAGCATGTACAGGCCTTCCAGGGTCTCACCTCATCACCACAGCTTTTCTAATTGGGAAACTTTCCTGGATAGGCAAGCTCGATTTTCCAGCAGAGCTCAGGGATGCTGAGTAACCATTTCTCCTTAAAATGAAGGGGGAGCTTTGCAACTACTTCTCTCAGGCTTCGCTGAAAATTCCAGCTATTATACCCTGGAGAACACTGCAAACACTCACACGACCAGCAATTCTTCTGAAGCTTTTTCTTTTGCCTAATCACAAACATATGGTACACTTTAGGGGAGATTATCCCTACACTGTTAGCTTTAAAATGCAGCTTTCTTCCAGCTTTCCAAGGTCACAGCAGCTATCCAGTTAAATGCTAGGGCAGAAATAAAACGTTAACACAGCATGACCTTGGTCAATCAGTTAATCTTTCTCTACCCTATTTACTCTAGCAAAATAAAAATCCATCCCTACACACTGCAGAGTGCTTTGAGATCCTGGGGTGAAAGGTACATCATAAGCCAGAGTATTAATTATTGAAGCCCTGACAGTGTGCATGGTGCTGGAGGGAATGCAGATGAATTTACCCTGAGTGTCTGTGTGTTTGTGCCACCACGTCCATCGGTCACGGGGGTGCAGCCGCCGGTGAGACCTGGGCCCCTGCACCACTCTGAGGTGTGTGAGGGCTCCAGCAGCAACAGAGCTGCTCCTCCAGGGAGTAAGAATGGAATAAAAACCTTTGTCAGCATTTGATGTAGAGCTCCTCCTTAATTAATGAATTAATAAAAGTCAGGATGCAGCCAGCCCTGAGGCACAGGGTCCGCTGTCACCCACAGAACGGTGTGTGGGTACATGTGGTAACGTGAGGGGGCCAAGGCTCCTGCCTCTTCTTCCCTGTTGCTATTCAGTCCTTGAACTTTGTGGGAAAACCTAATCTGAAATTACTCATAAATGGGTTTTCTGGCTGTTACATTAAGTGGGATTACGTGGCACAGAGCATTGAATTTTAGATTTGAGAGTGCTGAATAATTGATATGCACCTTGCCTTCTAAACCAGACTGTGGCTGTTTGATGGCTCTGGCCCTTCCTAGAGCATACCCAGGCAATGGCAGTGGTAGGATACAGTCAAACTTCCTACTCTCTTACTTTTTAGTGTCTGCTTTAAAAAAAGGGGATTGATTCTAACACTGTTTTGTTATTGAGGTTTTATTTTATAGTGTCCAGTAGTGCTATCCCACTGTAAGCACAAAGCATTATTGTAGAGCTGCTGTTCCTTAAAACCAGCTTTTGCTATCCTTCCATTTTAATTTGGCCATATATTATGATATTGAAATGTTTGATACAAGCATGAGTACATAGAGACAGAAAGGGAAAATTGGCTTTTTATGAACCATGCAGCTGTTTATCATAAATCTAAATAAAACCCTTTTTCAGAACTTTTGTCAAATTGAATTGGCTTGTGCCATCCAAACACCTATTTTCACATGTGTATTGTAGAATACATTTAAAAATAAAAGAGCATGTTGGCACAGAAGTTATTTAGCTGGTGTTTGCACTGTCCTTGTGCAGAGACTCTGTCTCTGAAGAGCTTAATACACTCTTGTGTGAATTTAAGTCATGTTCAGATGTTGATGATAGGTTTGTAATGTCTCTAACAACTTCATTTTATTTTTAATATTCTGCATCTTTACTGACTGTAGCAAACAGGGCAGAATGCGTCAACTTTCCTCTCGAGCTGGGTCAGCTTTGGTTAACTCATCAAAGGCAAGAAACATCTATTAAGTGTTCTTTTGCTGAGTCCACAATTTGAATGAACTTGCAGGGAGCAGCAAATATTTTTCCTCCCATTTTCTGAAGCCCAGTTCCTCAGAGGTCACAGCTACCCTGGAGAACAGCCTGATGGCTGAGAAACACTGCTCCAGATAGTCCAAATGCCACTATAATAGTAATAGCCCTGTAATAATCTCCCCTAAATACACCAGCCTCCATCCATCAAATGGTTGACCCTCTATATGAAACCCCTCAGGAACTGGAATTCCACAATGCTGGTACCAAACTGCTCCGTGCCTTCGTCAAGGCGGTGCATTATCCTCACACAATCACTTATTGACCCCATGTCCAAGGCTGATGTTTGCAGTGGGGTTTTTGACAGGGATTGCTCAGGGCTGGGGATGGATGGCAGCTCGCAGTGCTTTGCACCCTGCCCCCAGCACCCCGCTTGCCCTTGGGTCCACAAAGATGGAGACTGGGATCCCAGGCGGGGACCGCAGGGCTGGGCTGCGGCCACAGTTCCCCAGCACAGGGCCTCGAGCAAGGTCAGCCTCTGCACTGAGAGGAAACACGGGGCATCCTGTCCATCAGCAGCACCGGCTCTGTGTGTGGGTGCCTAGCTTAGAAAATCCAGGCCTGTTCTACATTGCACATCCCTCTCCATGGTCCAGGTGGATGAGGTTCACCCATCCAAACTCTCACATCCTTATTTCTTACTTGGCTGTTTCTCTGGCATGTTCTGTTTCAGTTGGGTTGGTTTTATTTTAGTTGTAGACTGGCACAGCTCTTAGTGGGCCTGCATTAAAGACAAGGACTGGTGTGATGTGTACAGATCTCACAAATGCTGCACTAGATAGAAACTGCTCTCCCTGTATTCACAGAGCCACAGATGGGTTTGGGCTGGGAGGGACCTCAAAGCTCATCCAGTTCCACCCTCTGCCATGGGCAGGGACACCTTCCACTATCCCAGGTTGCTCCAAGCCCTGTCCAACCTGGCCTTGGACACTCCCAGGCAGCTACAGCTTTTCTGGGCAACCTGTGCCAGGGCCTCAGCACCCTGAGAGGGAAGAATTTCTTCCCAATATCCCATCGAACCCTGCAGGAATTGCTGCAGGAAGGTCAGGACAGCACCAAAAGTGGAGGATCCATCCAGAAATGTTTGCTGGATTAAAATGATATTGTTCTTTGAAACAGAATCAGCAGAATCACTTTCTTTCATGATGCTCAATGCCATTGCTCATTAGCTGTTGCAGCTAATTATTGCCCACTCGCTGGGCTGCGAGTTTAATACCGGCGTTTTGGGAAGCTCCACAAACACCCCTCGCGGTTTGCGCACGCCAGCTGTGCTGCTGCTGCCCGGACTGCTGCGAGATCGCTGCCGGGATCGCTGCGGTACTGCTGCGAGATCGCTGCCGGGATCGCTGCGGGACTGCTGCGGGATCGCTGCGAGATCGCTGCGGGATCGCTGCC
>VZRE01005293.1:108826-129136 GCA_013396775.1 Cephalopterus ornatus | reverse complement strand
GCCGCCCCCGGCCCTGGCAGCCCCCATTTCAGTCATTCCCATCCCTGTTGTCACCAGTTCCCCCCAGCAAGCAGCCCAAACGGCCCTGTCCCCGCCGCTCGTGCAACGCCACCAGCCCCTTGTAAGCACTCCCAGTGTCCCTAAGGAATCCTCGTCGGTGGCGCCGGTAATCCAGAGGCCGCCGGGCCCACATCTGCCGGATGGGAAAGCTGCAAGCCCGCCGTCGGGCAGCCCCAAGCAGCTGCAGCATTACACGGCACCGGTCCTGGCCATCTCCCAGCACCACGTGGTCCCGCAGCCCATCCAGCCCCTGCAGCACCCGGGAGCGCCCGCGCCACTCGGCGCCCTGAAGCTGGCTCCAGCTGATGACCTGAAACCCATCGAGCTCAAGAAGAGAATTGGAGGGTGAGTGCACAGTGTGTGTGAAGGTGTCCAACAGGGACCAGGCAAAAATGGTACCGAAACCTGCATCGGTCTGGAGCAGCTCCTGCTTGTGCTAAGCGTTGTCAGGTCAGAAATACCAAGACCCATGGATGTTTGATGTCTGTTTGGATTGCTGAGAACAGGGGTTTTTTAGCCTGATGGGATTTTGTTTTCCTCCCTGACTCTACACTACAAGATTTTTTTTTCCAAGCCAGAATGGTGTTAGGAAGCAAGTCCCAGCCCTGCCTGTCTGATCTCAGGTGGCATCTGGTGTTACGTTTGACAAAAGATCTCTGCTTGTACTGGTCAGGGAAATCACATGGCGCTGCTGCTTGCAGGAGCTTCATTGAAAACTAGGATGTGATCTGGGAGATGTCATTCCCAGGACAGGGATCATCTTAGCTGCTGTTTCAGTTTCTCAGTGCTGTAAGTGCTAAGGGCCTCCTGCTTGCCCAGAATCCTGCAGCTGGAAGGAGCTGAAGGCTGTTTAATCTGCCCTCACTCTCAGACAGGACTTGTGGCTCTGATGTTGCTCCAGGTTAGTGTTTATATCTGATTTGTTCCTAAGGGCTTTGTCTGGTGGAGACTCTGCCTTCTCCGTAGGTGGTTGTTTCCAGACCACAGTATCCCAGTACTATCTGGTGTTACTGCTTGTGGAATGGGAGAACAAACCATTCCCTTCTCTGCGGCAGTTTTACCTGTTTCCCTTGTCCCTTTAGTTTTCCTGCAGGATAAGTGACCTGGCTCTGTTCAGTCTTCCCTCCTGGGCTGTGCTGTCTGGGCCTCTGACTGTTCTGGCAGCCTGCAGAGGGTGGGTGACTTGACAGTGGTGTTGGAGATGGTGTGCCAGTCCCAGGGGGGCTGGAGGAGATGTAACATGTAGTGGACAGAAAAAGGGTTCATAGTGTCCATTGGGATGTAGAGATCCCAAAATGCATAGAAGGAGACAGCGAAAGTAATGCAGAAGAGAGTTTGTGAAGATAAATGCTTTGGCAAATGCCAATGTGATTCTTCTAGGGAAAACTGGGATCTTCAGAGGCTGCCTGTAAAACACCCAGCTGTAGGAAGGGTCCATCAACCTATGCTTTGATGAAGCAACCCTGTCACTGCCCTTGTGTGGGCTCCAGGTGGCTGTGGAGCCGGTTTCTGCTGGCATGGGGGTACCAGGGCAGGCTGCCCGAGTTTGAGTGGGTTGGCTGCAGGTGCACCCCCAAACTGCTCCTGTGCCATCACACTGAGCTTTGCTTCTGGGAGGCTGGGAGTGCTGTGGGCCCAGTGTGGAGCGCAGCTCACCACTGTGTCCCCCGAGAACAGCGCCATTAGACATAAGCACAGAGAAGGTGTCTTTTTCAGACTGTAAATGTTTCATGGGAAAATGCTGTCAAATGTTTGTTTTCAAATACCTGACAGTTTATTAATTATGATTACCTCAATGTCCTGTATTTTCAAACAAAGGCAAGTAATTACTTTGCACAGCATATTGAAGATACTTGAAATCTACATGTCTACTAATGTACCTTGACACCACTGTAGCTGAAAAACTGAGAACATTTATTTGTTTAGCTTTTTCTAAAAATACTCCTCTGATCTGGAAGGTGGGGATGAAGTCAAACCCCAGAACCAGAAGCTCACTCTGGTTCTTCCTTGAGCAGTGACTGGAGGATTCCTGGATTGCTTCTTTCCATGTTTATCCTCAGCTTTGTTGTTTCAGGCACAGTAAAAACCTGAAGCAGTTGGAATTGTCTGCCCAGTATTGTACACTTGAATTTGAAACTGCATAAACCTTGTCCCACTGGAGCGTAGGTGTAGATTACACCTGTTTGTACCTTGTGTGCAGAATATGCACAATGTGTACATGTGATGCACGTGTGAAGTATGTGGTTTATCTTGAAACAGTATAGGCAGAAATATTTATGTGCCTAATGTTACACCAGTGATACCTGAACACCTCTGTTGCTTTTGAATCTTGACCTGTATCTCCTTGACACACACACACTGCTGCAAGCACAGGTGCAATGCAGGAGTTTTCAACCTGACACTGAGCTGATCTTTGTTCTGTTTGGGTTACAGGGTTGGGACCAGGGAAGTACATAATAAATTGGAGAAGAACAGGTGCGTAGAAAGCCAGGGGTTTGGTTTTTTTTAATTGTAATTCACGTTCTTTTTTTGGCCTATAGTCTGTCAATATTTGTTTGGCTTTGGTGGGGTTTTGTTTGTTTGTTTGTTTTTAAACAAATAACTTGAACAAAATTCTTAGTGGCTTTTACTGAATCTTGCAGCAAAGCTTTGCTTTCTTCCAGCTCAATTCTGTATTTCTGGCTTCCCAGTATGTTCTGTTTAACTGCACCACTGCGTCCCATCACCCTGTAAAGCCCTGATCCCGCAAAGCAAACCCCCCTGTGCGTAACGGTGTGACTCTCTTTTAAAGTAATAAACCAAAATCGGGTCAGCGTGCAGTGTGAATACAATATAAAAGCCGGTTCCTGACCCAAAACTCTTACAAGCCTGACTAGCTAAATCAGAAGTACGGTGACAGTGGAAGCACAGGGAGATGAGATGTGTCATTGAAGGCTGCACAGTGTTCCTAACAAAGCTGGGATGGAATGTGGGCACAGAGCCCTGTGGTGTCTGTGCCAGGGTGGGCTGGCTCAGCTGTGAGTGTGCAGGGGCGCTGGGGCTCTGCTGTGCACAGGTGGAGGTGCTTTGCTGGATTAAGGCCCCAGTTAAGCTCTCCCCTATGTGGAAGTGGTTTCTGGTGTGTATCCCACGAGCTGACGACCCACCTGTGTTTTCTTTAGACGTGCACATTTGAAAGAGTGCTTTGAGACTTTAAAGCGCAACATCCCCAACGTAGATGACAAGAAGACCTCAAACCTCAGCGTCCTCAGGAGTGCCTTGCGATACATCCAGGTATGTGCGGCGCTGGGGGCTGCGGGCTGGGCTCTGCAGGGACTGGAGCTCGCTTTGAGTGCAGAGGAAAACAGGAGAGAAAGTCCCCTTCCTCCTCCTTCTCCCACAGGATGCGGTCATTTATAAATTCCGGGTTTCCAGAGCATTTGGATCTTCTAGGAACACTTGCTTCATGCAGTCTCCTTATTCTAGAAGCTCCAAATAAACCACAAAATATCCTTACCAGCAATGGTGTCACAGGGAGCAGATAGCTCCCATGATCATAGAGATCCAGGCTGAGTGAACTTCAGCTGCTGCTCTTGGACTCAAGTGAATTTTAATTTGTATGACTTGGGGAGGTTTTCTGTTTGCTTAACTAAAACAGATTTCTGTGAAGGTTTGGTATGTCTCAAATATTTGACAAGATGGAGATTAGAAGTGGGAATTTGGGGTTGCAGCATGAAGCTGCAGGTGGGTAGGGTACCAGGAATGAGTCTGGGGGAAAGTACAGGTAAAATTCAGTTGTGTTTGCAGCTGCAGGGAAGTGAGTGTTTGTGTTTGCTTGTTTAATGTTTGAGAAAGTGGTTAATGGTAGCACAAAAGAAATTGTAGATGTCCTCTGTGAGTGAAATGAATAGCATGTAATGCAATTAAAATTCATCTGGAAACTTGAAGATTTGCTGAATTTATAGTGCAAATGAAGAGAGCCAGTAAACCTTGTACTTTCTAGCTAGAATAAAGGATGCTGAGGACTGATCACAACGGGCTTTTCCACAGTAAAATGTCGTCTTTTCCTCACTTTATTCCCATTTTCCTTAGTCCCTCTCAAACATCATTTCCCTTCGGTGTTCAGAAGTGCTGGACATTGATTATTTGCTTCAGCTTCACTTTGGAGAGTCAGTAATGCCTCAGAGTGAGATCAGCTCCGCCCTTCTCATTAGTCTTCATCAGCAACTTCCCTCAGCGAGCCTTTGGTTGGGGCAAATTCTGATAGTACCTGTCCACTGTCTGTGTTGCTCAAAAAGGTATTTTGGGGGGTGTGGTTGTACTGCAATCTAATGGGCATTAGAGAAGATCTGAGCCTTTCTTTGGGTGCTGGCCAGCTGATGTTGGTGGGGATGAGCCTCCACTAGCAGTAAGGGAGCAGAGTGATCCGATCACCTGCTCTCCGGAGTCAGGGTGTCAGGAGTCGTGGCGGACACCCTGGGAATGCACATGCAGACTTCTCTGTGAACAGACTCTGCTCTGGTGGCATTTTTACTCTGTGCTTTTGGAATGCGCCTTAAAATTCTGTTTGTGCTCAGGTCTGTTTCAGTGCCGCCTTTGAATTGTTTTCCCAGCATGGATCCATTCTGGGAATCAGGATGGCTGGGATTGGGTCTGTCGACCTGGCAGCTCTGGTCTGATTTCTCCCATGCTGTTGTGTGTGCCCACCATCTGGGGCTGATGGAGGTGTTGTGGTGGGGGAACTGCCACGTGTTCGATCAGTCAGTGAGGTGAAAATGCAGAGGTTGGGAGGGTTATGGCTCAGTATTCCCTCCTGGTGTGGGACTGTCTCGCCAGCAGGGGCTGTGTCTGCACAGCTCTCCTTTACCAGCTCTGCTGCCTGTGCACCACAGATGTTGTAGCTTGCAGGAGGGACCTCTGCAGTGACGAGTCTGGGGTGTGCAGCACTGGGACAGGGCCAGCCGCCCTGCTGTCCGTCGGTCAGTGTGGCAGCGCTGGGCTGGTGACGGGAGGAGTGGTTGGTCAGGGAGGAGTGGTTGGTCAGCCAGCCTCTGTCCTGGTGCTCGCCTGGCATGGAGGAGAAGGTCACAGTGACCTCAGGCCTGTCCCAGCCGCCCTCCCTCCCCAGCGGCCGGTGCTCCCGTGCCAGTGGCCACTCCACGTGTGCGGGGAGCACATGGCGAGTGCCAGCCCTGGCTGGCGCCGTGGGACTGCCCGTGGGCGGCGGCCGGCACTGACCCAGCACCGGCACTGGCCCGCTGCCCGTGGGCAGTGACACGGCCTGGCTGTGACGTTGTGTCACCTCCTCCTCTCCTCTTGCTGGGCAGGGGGAGCATCTCTGGCAGCTGCTTGCCTGAGCTCGGAGCAGCAGGGAGGATCTCAAGCAGCAGGGAGCATCCCGAGCGCAGTTTTCCTTGGCAGCGCCTTGGCTGTGGGTCTGCGCCTCTGCCACAGGATTCAGTTGTGCTAAAAACTTAAGTGCTGTTTATTTGCCTGAAAAAACCCAGATTATTAGAAATCTGATTGGAATTTTCAGCGTTCAGAATTTAAAATTCATCCTTTTATATATATATTTTTAATGCAGTTTGAATTTAGCTGTAGTCTGTTTCAACAAAACTAATGTGCATGACAGTGGGGATGGGCACTGATTGTGCACCAAGGTCCATGTGTTTCACTCACGGGCTTGGTGCTTCCCTTGAGAAGAGAACAGGGAAATGGTGCAAAGGAGATTTAAAACTAGAACCTCTTACTCCCGAGATAGTGAAGCAGTTTTTCGCTAAAGGGAAAAATCCACCAAAAAACCCAAACCCAAGTGAGCCTTGCAGGGGAGGAGCACAGCGCACCAGCCGAAGCTCTGTGCAGTGACTGCTCCGTGCCCGTGGGCATTGTGACAGTGCACTGATTGCTGCAGCCTCAGTGCAGATTTTCCTACAAAATCTGTTTTCTCCCATTCCAGCTGTAACTTCTTAGAAACAGGCGGTTTGTTTCCTTGGCTGGATTTAAATATTTGTATCTGCCTCAAATCAGATAAGTCAGAAAGTTATTCCGAACTTCCCATGGAGCTGTCATTTTAATTTATCCTTAGACCTAGGCTTGTGTTCTGCAACAGTAAATTAGAATCTGCAATTAAACACACTGTTGCACAAAGGAAATGGGGCTGAACGCAGCTGGAAGTTAATAATCCCTAGCTGGTGATTCAGTTTGAGGCGGTGTGGGCTGTTGCTCTGTGGCTCTGGCTGCGGGTGTTTCCCGGTGGGTCTGACAAAAGGGTGGGCTCCAGACGCCAGCACAAAGCCTCTGACCAAGCCCATTTGTTACAAGGGCCACCTCAGCCCTTGTTCTTTGCTCTCCTCCCCACAAAACTCGAGTGAAAATGCTGGAGACCTCTGGGAAGTCTGTAAGATGCATGGAGTGATCCTGTTCCACCTGTGCCACGGAAGGAGGGCGGAGGAGCCCAGCACAGCCGACATCAGACACAGCTCATAGCCCGTGCAGCTGGGCCTTCTGATGTGATTCTCCTTGAAGGATTCCTTGCCCCCTAGGAAATGTTGTAATCATCATCTTTGAAAGCTAGTTGAAGCCCTTAAGCAAGACTGCTCCTCTGTTCTCAAAATGTGCCTGTCATTGTGGTACCTGAGCACCCTCCAGTTTCGTGGGTTGTTTTGTGTTGCACATTTAGTGTAACATGACATCCAGGGGATTTGCTCACCAGGTGACACCGACATGAGGCAGCCCAGCCCAGCGGTCTCGAGTCATGCTGCAGGTCCTGCTTGGTGGCCAGTTTCCCCGGTATAACTCAAACACTGACTAAATAACAGTGTGCTTCCAAAATCTGAGACACAGCTGAGCTTCCCAGGGCGTGCAAAAGGCAAAGAGCAAAATCCTTGGAAGGTGATGAAGCAGGGCTTCCAAACCCCTGCATGTGCTGCTCGGGTATGGCAGAGGTTCTGGGAGGCTGCTGTGGTGACAGATGTTGGGTTGTGGTCCCACAGAGCTGTGTTGGCTCTGTCTCTGAAATAGGCTTTGCTTACAAATTCACAGAAGACATCTGCCGGCCCCTTTTGTGGTGTTAGAGACAATGTAGCTGTGGTGAACTGAGAATTTATTGTAGGGCCAGTTTGCCATTATTGCCTCGGGAAGGGGTAGGAAGGTGGAATTTCTTTCTTCCCAAGGAGCTGGGGTTTGCCTTCCTGCTGATGGGACAAGTACTGGAGCAAGGCCATGGACTGGCACTGGCTGAAAACCTGCCCCTGGGACCAGTCTTCCCAGGAACCATCCAGATAAATTTTTGATGCAAACTAGTCTTTTGATTTTTCTGGTTGGTTGCACTTAGAGAGATGTATAAATGAGCAGCAAAACCATTTAAAAGTCAGAAGGCTGCTTGTGCAAACAGTCTTGCTGCCACTTGAACTGCAGCCAGCTGGCCAGGGAAATATTTTACCCAAGTGAAGTAGTCTACATCTTCATGGTGGAAGCCTTCCCTTTCCAAAGGCAGACGAGGCTGGGCTGCAGCACCCTCCCAGCTCCTCACAGGCGATGGTAGCAGCCCCTGACAGTTTCTGTGGCCTGATTCCTTCCTCAGGAGCTAAAAAAAAATGTTCAGGCTAAAAAATAGTCCTGGTGTTCTGGACTCAAGGAAACGGACATCTCTTTAGATTCTCAAGTAAATTGCTGCATTGTTCATTTTGGGGGAAGTGTGCCTGATTTCCTCCTCTGATTACAGATGTGGCTTCCTCAGCAGAGCTGTCTCCACCTGCCCGGGCCATGGCCTCAGCTGACCTGTGGCTCTGTCACCACTGCCAGAATGATGGCATTTTCCTTGTCATGTGTGATTGCTTTGGGTTGAAGTTAAAGCAGGGACAGAAGTTCACAGGTCTCAGATTATTGAAAAAATGGGTTCAGCAAACTCAAACAGTAAATGACAGAGCTGATGCCTGACTTCCTGCCAGGGGTAGAGACCCTTTGGGAACTGATTTACCTGTGCTCACTGGTGCTGGCAGTCATTTATGATGTTTAACTTGTTAATCCTCACCTCATCTCTTTGGCTTCTCAAACTGCCTGAAGCAACACGTTGTGCATCTAAAAATGATGCAGTTGCCCATCCGTGCCAACAATAATCAACTTAATTGACTCGCTTTAGGGCAGAATGAATACCAAGTACTGTCCAAGGATGCCTAAGTAATGCGTGTAAAAATCCTTTTTAAGCTGATCTCGTGACTTGTGAACAGTGGTGAACTTGGCTAAATTTTCCTGTTAATAACAACAGCATCTCTTCGTCTTTTGTTTTATTTCTCGA
Organism: Cephalopterus ornatus; assembly: GCA_013396775.1. Classification (NCBI taxonomy): domain Eukaryota; kingdom Metazoa; phylum Chordata; class Aves; order Passeriformes; family Cotingidae; genus Cephalopterus; species Cephalopterus ornatus. The sequence continues at coordinate 120,801 of VZRE01005293.1, read as the reverse complement.
TCACTTCATCGGTGCCTGAGCACAGCAATTCATCTCTGTCTGCATGTAGATGACCAGAACAAGAGCAGTGGCAGTGCTTGAGTTGGGGTTTGAGTGTTGGTGGGTGCTGGAGGGCACTGCAGCCGTGCTGGGTCCTGGTGCAGGAAGGTGCAGACACAAACCCGCGTGTCTGACATTGATGTTTGGTTGTGGTTAAAGACCAGGTCTCATTTACATGCAGGCACTGTCGTGGTTGGATTATTGATGAAAATGCATAAACCAAACTCTTCTGCTGAATCCAGTTAAGTTCCCCACCTTGAAGAGGGTGGCTGTAACTGTTATTCTTTATTCTGTGCCAGCTATGAGGTGAATATACTCATCTTCTGTAAAACTTGTCTGGTGAGAGTTGGGTCCATCAGTACCTACTTTGCCTCCCTCATGTGAGCAGCATTCACGTGCCAAGCTGTGCTGCTTCATGGTGTTTACCTGACCTGATCTATTGATTATATCTTGTCTAATTAGCCTGAATCTCATTGCCAATAATGAAGGCCTCCAGCATCCATAGGCTGTAGTCATGCAACATGTCATCTGTAGATTTCAGAAAGTGATGAGTAATAAGACCTTTACAAAAGTAGTGCTTAGTAAAGTAAAGCAAGTTGGAGCCTGCTCAGAAATGTGAAACTGAATCCCCCGCTGTCCCTGCAGCTGCAGCAGGACCTCAGGGAGGCTCATCCAGGGAGCCATCAAACTGTTTTTATTTGCAGGATTGGTCACAAAACATGTCCTGCAGTAGTTCTTAAAAATGCCCAGTGTTTGGACCTTGTTGAGCATATGGAAGATGTTTCTTAGCCTTTGCCAAGAGGGATGATGATTTTCTTAAGGTCTCACTTGTGACTCGTACACAAGAGTTTGGAAAGGGTTAATGGAATTGTAAACCCATAGGTGTCTCTGTCAGAGAATCCACACCTGTCCCACTGCTGTCATTGGAGTGGTAGTTTGAAGAAGCACTTGGGGTTGTAAAAACCAAAACAACCTGGAAGTGGAGCACAGCACAGGGTTTAGAAATGCTGGTGTGTGGTAGCTAGTGGGGGTTGTGTTTAAGGGCTGTTGCTTGTTCTGGTTGTCACCTGCAGTCAGAGCTGGCACAGGAGGGGAGAAAGGGCATGGGCCCTGAGCGGTGATAATTACAGCTTGATTGCACAGGCTGTTTTTTATGTGTGACGTTGCAGAAGTCGCCTGCCTTTAAACTCACGGACATCACAACTGTGTGGTTTGCATTGTGGGTTTGCTTTTCACAGAGAGCCCTACTGGGAAGAGGTCTGGGCTCCGTGGCACAACTGACAGGGCAGTTTGGGTTCCTGTTCTCATCAGTAGCAAAGGTGTGTGTTGATACTCTCTGAAGTTACCGTGAAGTAGTGCCCAAATTGAAGTCCAAACAAATAGTTTTAAGAAAGCAATAACCATGGTGCACAGAGTGCCGCAGAGTTCAGCTGGGTTGTCTGAACTCTGCAGCTGTGGACGTTGTGGCAGCCAGCACTGTCAGCTACAAAATAATCAGTGAGGGGGATTCTGACACTGTCACGCAGCAGCAGGAAGCTGGTGTCAGCTGCATCTCCCGTGTCGTGTCGGTGTTACTCTGACGTTACAGGAATCCTGATACCACGTGCTTTGGAGAGTGTAGAAGTATAAGTAAAATTTTTGCAAGGCTCCCTGTCCCAGTTGTTCGTTACAAAAAATTGATAGTGACTCTGCTGCTGCCTGTGCTTTGGCCTTGCCCTGCCAGTTCTGTGGTTCCATCCAGACACTTCCCTGTGTGCAGCTGTAGTTGCTTTATTGTCCCTTTTTCTTCACTGTTGGGCCTGTGGAGGCCATGGGGAGCTGGGGGACCTTGGGAAACAGCAAACCTGCTTCTGCACAGGGTGGTAGTTAACACTGTAAACAAACCAGAAAAAAATGGATAAACTGGTTTTCAGATTTATTTTGCTTCTATCTGTCTTGCTCATGTTTTATGTTATTATGAGTCGAAATATCAATTTGAGGTTTAAGAGATCCCTTTCACTCTGGGCTTTGTACTGTTTTCTTAAATCCTTTTTGGGGATGCACCGCTCATCTAGGGACAGCCTGTGTGGTACCCAGAGGAGAAATCACGGTCCCCAGTCTAATAATGAGGGTGTTAGGTAGGGACTGTTGGCCCTGTCATGCTGAGACTCATCTTGATCTGAATAATGAGGCTACTCAGGCCATCTGGAGACAGCATTTAGGGGAAATTATGTCTTTGAGAATTCTGGCTCTGATTGAAAGAGCCAGGTAGCGGGCAGGTGAGCTGTTGTCCTGTCTGTCCACCTTGTGGGCAGGTACCTGATCATTCATTGCATTTGTGTTTAGGGGAGCAGGAACTAGCTCCCTGAGGGTGATTGGGCGGTTTCCTGCAGCATTAGAAAGAACAGCTTATATTTTGCCCCTCTTCCCAAAAGGCTGAGACCTTTGAGAGGACAGTGTCTCCAAAAGGCGATGGGTTTTGTTCTGCACACACCCGCAGAGCTGGCACTGCAGGTCGGGCGGGTTTGCACTGAGGTGTGCGTTCAGAGCAGTGTGTGCTCATCAGAGCTCTGGGTCCCCAGCAGCTGCCGCCTTCTTGGCCCTTCATGTTTAGGAATTTCATGGGACTTCACCTTTCTAAGGTAACCCCTCAGCCCAGCGGAGGAGCTCCAGCCTTGGGAGCCCCTTGGTGAGCAGTGGTGGCAGTCTGGGCACAGTGGGCACTGCAACTGCTGTGCCCCAAACCGTCCAGCGCAGAGGGCGGGTTTCCACTCCGGGACACAGCTTTGCCTCGTGGCCTCGCACAGGTGTTGGTTTATGTTTAACAGCTGGGGTTTGCATCCTCCCACTGCCACCGTGGCCATGACAGTGAGGGAGGTGGGTGGAGAGAAATCCTCTGGTGACCCAGATCTGCTCCATGGACTGTGGGTGGAGCCACTGGGATGTGAGTAACTGGCACTGACCTCCTTACCCAGGTGGGGGAACTGGGAGGAGAAGTGGGGCGGGAGGATGGCACCCTTCCCTGAGTCACTAGGACCTCGGACCCGCTGCTGTGGTGTGGGGAGGTTCTCTTCTGCTGGGGAGGGTCCTTCTGTCAGAGCCTGTGGCTGTTGGGACTGCCATCACCTGCCAAAACTGTGTTTTGGGAGGTGTCCTCCTCTCCTAGGAGAAATTCTCACCTTCCTGCTCTCTGGGCATTGTTCAGGTGTGCAGCTCACCTGTGCCTTGTGCCCGTGGGCTGAGCCAAAGTGTGGGAACAGGAACAAAGGGAATACTATGCCCAGGACCCATCCAAAACTCTGCCGGGGCTCCCATGATGGCTGCTCAGAGAAGCCTCCAAGGAAAATACAGAAGCACAGCAGCAAATCAGTGTCATGATATTGTGTCTGCACAGAAATCTCCTCCTCCCTGGCAGAGAGAGCCCTGGCTGTGGCTCCAAGGCATAAAACTGCGTGTTGCCCTCTGGAGCTGATGTCCATGTGTCATCATGGAGGGCTGGGAAGAGCTTCCAAATGCCCTACATCCAGCAGTTGTGTCACTAATAAAAATCCCTCCTTGAGATGCAGCACACTTCATTTCTGTTTGCAGAAAATGGTGACAGAGATGTATTTCGCATAAATTATTTTAATTTTCAATTTTTTTTTGAGTGCTGCAGAATTAAATTTTTAATTATTAATTCCAAATTCTTAATTTCCTGAATTATTTTAATTTGTTTGGGATTGTTTTCTGAGTAACAAACACCATGGTATTTCAGGGTCTTTGGAGCATCCAGAATCTGCTGGAATCATTAAAATTGTCTTGCTTGTTTCCTGAATGACAGAGACTGGTTAAAAAAAATAAAAATAAGAAAAGTAAAACACATGATCAAACTTAACACCAAGTCATTGCAAATCATACTTCAATTCTTTTAATTTGAATTTCCTTTATCCTTGATAGTCATATTAAGGAATAAACCAGATCTGCTGAACTGCTGGCAGCCAGTGTGGGTCCAGTGACTGGCCTGGGCATGGTTCTGCTTCTCCCTGCTTTGTTGTATCATGTGTTCCAGTTGGTTGCTGCCTTTTTTTTGTTGGTTATTTTTTTTCTGAATTTATTCCTTATCTTCCTGGTTTGGATTGTTCCTCCCCTCTGCCCCAGTGACTGTTTGTACTTTGTCCGGAGCGTGGTGCTTCAGGAGGCAGGCTCTGCCAGGCCCATGCAAACAGCCACGTTCCAGCTCTAGTTTTGATCACAGATTGTGGCCCAGTGTCTCTTTTTATCGGGGGCCTGAAGTGTATTTGTAGTGTGAAACGATAAATGTAAATGCCAACGCGTGTTCTCATTTCCTGTGATTGCTCTGCTCCAGGCAGATTTCCTATCCTGGGGAGTGTTTCTGTCTAGATGTTCATCCCTGCCCTTGCAGCCAGGTTGAGCAGTGGTGGGTGGTGCCCACCCTGCCCGGCCCCACTCCCCTGGGACCTGCTGAAGGCGGGTGCAGCAGGAGATGTTCCCTGAAATCCCCGTGCCTGCGTGACGGGGAGCTCACCTCCCGGAACCTTGGCTGCCGTCCTCGTCCTCTTGCTGAACGCGTGGAGGAGCCGGGTCATGAGGCTGCGGGCAAACACCCAGGGCACGGCTGCGGGGTGGTGGCCGTTGTACTGACAGGGGCAGGGTCTGGGTTTCACCTTGCAGGCTTTGTTTTGGTTTTGGTGCTGGTGTGAAGTTTGAGATCTTGGGAGGCTGAAAGCAGGGCATGAGCACCAGGAGCCTGAAGTCCTTGTCCGCGCCTCCCCTCCCTCAGCACGCGGGCTGTCCCCTCTCCTAGTCCACCGGGGACCCTTACCCGCTTCCCCCAGTGCTGAACACGGTCCCTTAATGACTTGGGGCTTTGGGTTGAGCCCGTCATGATTTTGCCTCATGTCTGGGGAAAGCAAGTCCATGGTCCTGTAGTGCAGCAGAGGCTGCAGTGGGGTGTAGCTGCGGGTGGTGACTGTAGTGGGGCGGCCGTCGCTCTCGGTGCCGCCGTGGTGTCCAGCCTGTGTGTTCCCATTGTCAGTGGTACCAGCCCAGCACATCCGGCACTGCTGCGGGATCTCATCTCCGAGAGCTAGCGGAATGAAGCAGTTGCCATGGAAACCATGGCTTTGGTTCCTGTGGCAACCAGCCGGGGTTCCACATGGCTGCTTCCTGCAGACCGAGGGGCTGGTTGGCATCAGCAGGAACGAGGGTCCAGGGGGTCTGGGAAGTCTGCAGTGCAGGAGTGGGTCCTGTGCAGGCAGAGTCTGGCAGATGTGTCACCTTGGCAAGTGCAGGCAGTCGCTGCAGAGGAGGCGGATACCAGCCTGATGCCAGGGAAACCGGCTCCTGGTTTTCCCACTTTCATGGGCTCTGCTCCATCGCAGCAGGTCGGATGGGCTTGGGGTGAGTGGTTGTTGTAGGAACTTCACAGAGTTTAGTACGATTCAAAGTAGGAATGCCCACAACTGATAGAACTAGTGGCAAACCCGTGAGTCCTACAGGTGAGCGTCTCAGCCAGCGGAGTCTTGGCAGCTGGGGTTGTTTGGGTTCTGTTTGGGGCTGTGTGGGGTCGGGTGTTCCAGTATCCCTCTGGTCCTGGTTGGAATGTTTGTGGAGTCAGGCTGGAGGATGCTCCTGCTGTGGATCTGCTGCACCGTGGCAGTCCCTGCAAGGATAAGATCTTTTTCTTAGTGTTTAGATTTTTTCCCATTGCATATAGGAATCGAAGCGCCGTGTGGCAGTGGAGAGCCTGACCGGCTGGGTCTGGTCCGTGCTGGAGGTCCTGCAGGTGGGATGGCAGCTTGGGACCTCCCCTGGTCCAGCAGCTCTGCTCTGTGGCACCAGCTATGGTCCCCAGAGCAAAGAGTTAAAGAATCCGGCTTGAAATTGCAAATCACTCTCCTGATTGCTCATTGATGAGGGATTTTCAATCAGTGAATGCTGTGTAAGAAAAGGTAACAACTGAAATATGCTTTCGAAAGCTCATAATTGAAAGTGTGTTCTTAAATTGCTAATATAATGTTTATGAGAGGAGCTTTGTAATAAGGCCTTTTAAACCTCACTAATGCCAACCACAGGGCCAGCAGCATTCCTGGGAAGGCATTTAGAGGCATTATTTCCAATCTTGACATAAGAGTGAGCTGTTTAATTACAGACAACTATAAAATGGAGAATTCTTTGCAGTGACAAATGACTGCTGCCGCACAGAAGTTGATGTCTGGTTTGTTTACCAAATAGTGCCAGGGAGATGCACACAAGGACCAAATAGTGGCTCTGAAGGAGCTGGACGAGTGGGCACAAAAGAGGGGAGTGGTACTGCTGGAATCGTGTCAGGCCTTTGCTGTTGCTGCAGCCACCTGGTCTCACTTCAGTAATCCAGGTGGGTGAAGGCTGCCTGGGACATGACAGGTACAGGAGCAGAATCAGATACTCTTGGGGAGCAAAAGCAAGCCCACTTGTGGATTTTAATTTGGTAGGTGGTGTTTAAGTAAAGGATGAAGGGACTCAGCACCGCTGCCCTTGTGTCCTTGCCTCCACTTCCACCTGCACACAGAGCAGCCCCTGCTCTGCCCAGCACAGTGGTACCTGGCAGGGGAGGGTCAGGCCCTCACTCTGCTGCAAAGGATTCGCTCTCAGCTTCAACTCAGAGAAGAACTGGAAATGTTCAGAGTAAAACATCAACTCTGTTCACCAGAGTCAGCAGTTCAACTGCAGAATTTCCCAAGCATCAAAAGCCATGGATGGATTCACAGGAATACAAGGAAATCCGTGATTTCTTCCTGGGGTAGCTCAGCTTCGCCCTCAACAGGGTCATGGTTTACTGACTCTTCTGAGTGATGCTCATGTGGAGTGTTTTTAGGTGTGTAGAAGTGAAAAGAGTTCTAAAGTTGTAGCTTCTGTAGGTTCCTCACTCTGCAGAGTAAGAGTTGCCTTGACAACCGGAGTTCCCAATTGCTTAACAGAAAAAAATGTTACAGTGATTGTGGCACAGACGGAAGGAGGAGGGTCTGTGCTGGAGCTGGGTGCTTGCAAGGAGCAGCCTGGGGTGGGGTGTGGGCTCTCCTGCTCCGCAGAACTGGCGCTGCTGTGGTGCACATAAGCTGTGCTCAGTCAGGTGTCACCCACTGCCCTGTGCAAACAGAGCAGAGCTGCCAGGGGCACAGCTGGCCTTCCTCGGGCTCCGCAGCTCCCAGCGCCAGCCCGGCCTCTCTAAGGAAGTGGGCAAACAGAAATGCAGGTAACTCAGGTGACCCTTCCACCATGAAGAAACAGGGTCGGTATTTCATGAGCCAGGTTAAGCGTGTGTCCTTCAGGATCTTAGCAGGCAGCTTAACTGTCATCCCAGGTGCCAGCACCAGACCTGAACCCTCACCATGGCCCTTCCTTGGTGGCTGTGGAGGTGCATTGGACAGCAGCTCCTGCCCTGCAGCTGTTCCAGCTCTCTCCTTTAATGAAATTTCACACCTTGAAGGACAGGTGGTCAGGCATTTGTAAAGAATTCCTTTTATCAAAAAAGAACTCTCAATGATTGTGTTGTTTGTAGTTTCACACTAATGTTATGTGCCCTTTCTGTTGTGCCATTCCTGCTCCCAGACACAGCTCCCAGTGCAGGGCACACACCCAGTCCCTGTGGAGCCCGGGAAGGGGCTGCATCCATGTGTACCCGCAGAGAGCAGGGCAGTGCTCGGAGGGAGCTGCAGGAGAGGCAGGAAGGCTCTGGTTAATCACACCCAGTTCATTATTAGGCCAGAGCAGCTCAGCCTGGAGATCCGTCTTTACCCAGTGAGCCCCAGTGAATTGCATCCCAGAATAGTTTTTGAAAGATTACTGGTGCCAGCAGGGATTCCAGCCCATCTGCTCCTCCAGCCTCCCTGGCAGCTCCCCTTGGAGAGCGCCCAGCCGTGAGTGCCGAGCAGGAGCCCTGGGAGGAGCGAGGGGCAGCCGGGAGCTGGTGCCCGGTCAAGGGCTGGGGCTGCCCGTGCTGAGGGAGGCAGAGCCCACGGGGCCAGGCTTGGACCAGAGCCACATCCCAAAACCTGTGGAGTGCCTGGAGAGCGACAGACTGAGCTCCTGGCTCTGTTTGCTGGGAGACTCCTCCTGGTGCTTCCTAAGGGTTTGCCTGCCTTCCCAGTAATTAAAAGTTTATAACTAATTACCAGCTGCCCTGCTCGTATCTCATAGTTATGCTTTCCCCCGTGCTGGGAGTCTCCTCTCGCAGCAGGGAGTGAAGCCAAATCTAGTCTACTTGAATATGCGTGTGCTGTGCCCGATGCAGGCGCCGAGGCTGCGGGGATTTCGTGCTCACTCCTTCTGGAGAGCTGTTCCTGTTCTGTCCTCCCGTGCCCTGCAGCTGTGGGGAGATGCTGCAGAGTGGGGTTGGGCTCATGTCTGCACAGCAGGTTTAGCCTCAGCCTTTCTCCTACTTGCCTGTTTCCTGATTGCATGGTGAGGGGGAAGACATTCAGACAAGTTCTCTTCTTGCATATTTAAGCCTGAGCAGGAGTGTGCACTTTCCTCATTGCTCCGTGTCACACCCACACCCCTTTCCCAGGGGATCAGAGCACACGGCTGTTTTCTGGGTCAGGCAAAATGCTTTGGCTGCACTTGGTAGGAAAAGAGACTTTAAAACTAGTCTGTGGATTTGGGCCTCAACCATGTGGGAATCTCCAAGCTACAAGTCAGGGCTGGTGCAGAGCCAGGACGCCGGGAGTCCCCGTCCCCCCTTCCCCACCATCCCTGTGACCCCTCCCTGTGGTTGGCTGCAGGTCTGCTGGGCTTGCCCAGGACAGAACTGTGTAAGTTGGCGTCTGCTGCTTGCTTTGGTTTGGAAAGCAGCGGGAGGGAGAGAACTGCCCCCTTTGCCTCAAAAGCCTCTGTTTTGAGGGGCTTTTAGCTGTGCTGAAGGCAGCTGGGCCAGGAGGCAGAGGAACTGTCTCCATTGATACACCTGCAGTGGTTGTGCCCTGCTAACACACTTTGGCAGTTTTAAAAATACTTCCTTTATTGTTATTACCAGGACAAAGATAGCGGCAGGAGCTGCCCTAGTCTGTGTCAGCTTAGGCTGCATTAAAGGCCTGGCTGAACAGGCTCCAAAGTCCTGCCTAGCAACCTTCTGATCTACAACATCAGCAGAACCACTGAAAGGCATGAAGTCAGGTTCTGATTGCACTTGTCCTGGAGAACCTTAGTGAGAAGTAAAGAGCACATGTTCAGAAGACCATGAGCCTGGTCCTCTGCCAGCTGTGGGGTTTGCCTTTGAGGCTCAGTGCTTGCCAGCACTGAGGGAACAGGAGCATCTGTGCAGGCTCTGTGTGGCTGGTATTTTCAGGAGTGTGTGTGGGATTTAAATTCCCAGTGGTGAAACTTAACTTCGCAAAATGGGCAGTCTGTATGTGGTTTTACAGATTTCACTTATTTTGTCTGTTTTATGCATGCAGTAGATGCTGCCCTGGGCTGGGGCCGTGTTCTCTGCTGTGACTGTGCGGTGCCACACCGCTGGCTTAAACTCACGAACGTGTCCTTCGGTGAAGACGAGCTGTTGCTTTCTGCTGCGTTCTCCACAGCTCACCCCCCTCCAGTCTGTGTGATTTGTATTTCCCAGCAGCAGCGTGGGGCATCTCTCTATCCTGTGCTGACTGACGAGCTCCCCTGACGATGGACGCTTCCCAGTGCTGAGGGGGCATTAGCAGGAAAGGAGAACATACACAGTTTCTTCATGTCTGACCTCAGGATTTCTCTGTGATGCAGGGGGTTCTTGGCTCTTCACCATCTCTCCGAGGTCAGGAGATTTTGATGTGGTGTGTGTTGCTCAGAAGCCCATCAGTACTTGTGCTTTTCCTTTCTTTTTAAGTGTTTCAGTTTTTGAGGCTCAACAGTTTCCCCTCAGCAGGCAGATAGCATTTGGCCAGAGCAACCCTTCAGGTGCCAGCTTTTGTCCTTCTCTTGCTGCCTGAATTTGGCAGGTGTAAATGTAGCTGAACACGTTTTACACCAGCATAACTGGCAATATAAGAAAATTAGCTGTGGACATGGGAGTGACCAGGTTAGTGTAGACTATTGTTGTTTTTGTTCACATAATATTTCTTTTTCTTCCTGCTGTTTTTAGACTTTAAAGAGGAAGGAAAAGGAATATGAACACGAGATGGAGCGGCTGGCAAGAGAGAAAATCGCTACCCAGCAGCGACTGGCAGAACTGAAGAACGAGTTGAGCCAGTGGATGGACATCTTGGAGATTGACAGAATTATTCGACAGACAGTTCAGCCAGAGGATGACCAGGCATCTACCTCGACAGCATCAGGTACCCACAGTTTTTCTCTCCTTGTAATCACCAGGGAAGTCACTGACACAGTTACGTAGGGGTGGTGGGAATCTTCATTTGGCAGCGTTGGAGTTTCTTTGCATTCAGAATAAAGTAAAAGGCTTTTGAGTGTTGGTAATGACTGATATTGGTTAATAACACACTGCTGCTCATGTGAAGTAAACTGAAGTTTGTGCATCAATGTCAGGTAGATACAAAGTGCAGGTTTGCACTTCCAACCTGCCGCTTCCTCATGTGGAGATTAATCCCTGTTTTCCAAACTTAGATTTCCTCTTGCACAGCTCTACAGCCCTGCTCATTAGAACTGGACATCCTGATGTATTTGTGTGGATATGGGAGGGTGTTCAGCACATAGAGAAGAAGGATTTGGTACAGGGAGGATCACCAGAGCACTTAAACAACTTAAGGAGCCTTCATGTTGGATGAGAAGGGTTCATAGTGAAGATGAAATGACGCTAATGGATATCTGACGTGCGGTTCCCAGTGAGAAGTTCCTGTGAGATAGGAGAGTGCATGCTTTCCTCCACACCAGGGATCTGCAGCAGGAAGAGTAGGCAGTCTGTGGATGTGGAGCTTTGCCGAGACGCAGTGGCTGTAGCAGTGCGTAACCATTCGCAGCAGCTCCTTCAAACCAGCATTTGCCCCTGGCACTCCAGGCAGGTGATACCACAGGTTCCAGGAAGGGAAAATCTGAGGTTTCTGGTTTGTTCAGGCTTGTTTTCAGGATTATAACCTCTGAACATACATACAGACAGATTATCACCTCTGAACATTCAAGTTGGGAGTAGCAGGGCTTTGTCGTTGGGAATGTTGGCCATTCCCTCTGCAGTGGCCTCTGCCGAAAGCGACTGCGTCAAGTTGCTGCAAACCAGAGCTTGTGAAGGGGAAGTATGTTCCCTGGTTCCTGCTGCTTCTGTATCCTCTGGGATTTTCATTTTCTGCTGTGTGGCTGGCTCTAGAACAGGCAGTGCAGGGTGTCCGTGCTGGCTCTGCGGGGCCAGCGTGCTCCTGCTTTGCTTCCTTAGTTCCTGCACTGGACAAAAGTCCATTTCCCAGAACTACAAGAGGGACTTGCTACCATGCTTCTCCATTGCTGTTTCCTTCTTGCTCTGGGAGCAGGAAGGGTGGTGCCAATCAGTGGAACAACTGGCCAAGAAAGGAAACCCTGTTCCTCTTCCCAGAAGAAGCCACTTCAGTGCGGACAGAAGTCAGCCAGGTGCTTTCTGTCAGCCTCTGCACACAGTGGTCCCCTTGCCTGCCCAGCAAGACCTCTTGGCCTGTTGGGAGCACCCCGCTAGCTGGAGCTTTGGGCTGTCATGCCTGCTTGGCTCCAGGTCCTTGGCCCACAGGCAGTGAGAAGAGGGCTGTGCCATGCCGTGCCATGCTATTGTCCTGCCAGCCTGCTATTGTCTCTTCTGCCAGTGCTGCCTTTTAGGGAGGCTTATTGGTCCAGTTCATGCTTTGCTTGCTTTTTTTATGGGAGTTTCTTCCTCTCGTGTTTTCCAGAGGGTGAAGACAACGTCGATGAAGACATGGAAGATGACAGGCCAGTGAACTCATTACCAAAACTTACCCAGCGCCAGCACCCAGAGCTGCTGAAAGCTGTCCCCCCGAATGCTGCTCCACCCCTCCCCGCAGTCC
>VZRE01005293.1:86578-108806 GCA_013396775.1 Cephalopterus ornatus | reverse complement strand
GCAGTCCTGCCCCCTCACCTCTCCATCCAGCAGAAGCCCCACGCCCAGCCCCCCCTCCAGACACAAGCACTGGTCCCGCCGCAGGCGATCGTCCCTGCACAGACTCACATCGTGGCGGCCTCGACCGTGCAATCGACTGTTATCGCCCACACCGCCACCACCCACGCCTCGGTCATCCAGACTGTCAACCATGTGATTCAGGGTCCACAGACCAAGCACATTGCTCACATTGCACCTTCCACATCCAGCCCCGTGCAACTCACCACTGCTGCTCAGCCCATCGGCCACATCACTGTGCACCCAGCCACCATCAACCACATGGCCCACCTGGGCCCGCAGCTGCCCATCTACCCCCAGCCCGTGGCCGTCAGCCAGCCTGTCGTGAGCCACATCGCTCACACCATCTCACACCAGCAAGTGAACGGCACCACGAGCCTGGGCCAGCCGGCGGTGATGGCCAAGCCGGCCGTAGGAACCCAGGTGGTGCATCACCCACAGTTGGTTGGGCAGACGGTCCTGAACCCGGTGACTATGGTGACCATGCCGTCATTCCCAGTGAGCACACTGAAGCTGGCCTAGAGGGGACGGTCCCACGGCAAGGTCTTTGTTGGGAACCTTTCCTAAGGAAACTCCATACATTCCAACCACGTCCGACTCGGCAGGAGGGAAGCGCAGGAATGCCGAGCGGCTGGAGCCGGGCTGGGCTGTCCTCAGCTGCCCAGTGCCCAGCCTGCCGCCGGCGCCGGGGACGGGGCTGCTCTGCTCTTGGATTTGCTAATCTGAGAAACTTCAGAGACAGTTGTTCATGGTGATTCTTTTCCTTTTATGTGTAATGAGTGAACTATGGATATGATGTTCTTAAGACTTTAATTTTGCCCTCTTATGTGTTGCTTCTTTGTAGAATAAAAATTGCTGATCTCTTTATCGAGACATTGCGTAGAATGGGAAAAAAATCATAGAAGTCTATATTTATATATATGTGTGTATGTGTGTGTATATATATGTACATACATATATATATAAATATAACATTTGAAGGCCTTTTGTAAGGTTGATTATTTTGCAGGATTATGAGACAAAATTCATTTTTGGAGGAAGAAGATAGAGTGTCCTCTCTAAACAAGAAACTTTAAGATAGATGGTTTGGTGGACCAGGGTACATCTGTAGTGACAAAAAAACCCCAACAACAAACCACAAGTCAAAGCATTTTAAAGGTATTTCCCATCAATATATTACATTTCAAAAACCATCTAAAATCACTGTGACTTGTATGGCATTTTAAGGAAATTCTCTGTCCTGTCTAATAAAAGGAAAAAGAATACACAACCGGACTTCATTTGTTGCCGTTTTATAAATGACTCGATTTTTATAGCTATGTCAAAAAAACCCCTGTTTTTTATTATTTTAATGGTTGACAATGCTTTGTTTGGATGTTTTGGGGGGTTTGGGGTTTTGTCTGGCTTGGTTTGCTGATGCAGTAACTGATTTTGCAGATCTCTGTGCACGGCATGGCCCTGGTCAGGGTCCCTCCTGCCAGTCCAAGCCCCCCGTGTTTCTCGGGTTCGTTGTTTGGCAGAGGCAGATACTTTGTGCTGGCAGCTTGCTGGGTGTTTCTGTGGCCTGGTGGGTGGAACCTGGGACAAGAAGACCAAGAGAAATCTAGTAGATTTGCTGTGTGGGTTCATGTTTGTTAGTTTGCTGTGGGGGTCAGTGGCTTCAGAAAGGGATAAATGGGGATGCGGTTCCCTTCCAGAGCGCAGGCAGCTTTGGCAGCTTTGTTCCTTTCTGGGCGGTATACAGTCTCTCCTTGTACAGGATAAGGGTTTGCTGCAAGAGATCAGTGTGAGAGCTCGTGCCTGACAGTGAGACGTGCACCAAAGAACCCTCGTCCTTTGGGACCCTCCTGTTGCCCCTTCCTGGTGAGAGGGGCAGGACCTCTCTGAGGTCAGTGGCAAATCCTGCAGAGCCAGGAGAAGAGGAATGCTCTGCTGGTATCTGCCAGCCTGCCCAGGAGGCTGCTTAGGATGTGTTTGGTTGCTGGCTGAACATTCTGGTCCTTGCACCATGTTTGTAGTTACTGCTGTGAACGATCTCCATTCTGTCTTCCTCTTTTTAAAAGAAGTGTTCAACAGTCCTTACTGCAGGCAAAATTCCTGCTGTAGGCAGTGACTGTTCTCCTTGGGACAGGATGGGAGGGTGGTCCCAGGAGCTTTGGGAGAGGAGGAGGTGAGGAGGGCCGAGCCCTCACACCTCACTGCACTGCCTGGCTGCACGCAGTGTGTGGCTGAGGTCCTCTCTAGGAAAACAGGATCCATAGTCTGCCCAAAGACATGTTGACTCCAGCAGCACTTTTGCCTTGTTGAGGACTGGTGTGAAAAGTGTCAGGGGTTAAATGGAGAACATTTGCCCATTCCGTACTGGCTGAAACTGGTCTGGAGGCCGGAGAAATGACTGCAGAGGTCAGGGGTCATTGTGCCTTCTGAGCAGGTATGGCTGAGAATTGTGTGAACTCTGTTTGTGAAGCCCCAGTTGCTCCACAGTTACCTCTTGTTTTATTTTTTTTCTTGCATCTTGGAGTCCAGGAAGCTCTTAGCTGTGCTGCCAGCACAGCTCCTGCAGAATGGACAAATCCTAAATGATTTCTTATCCTGAAGCCATATTTAAGCAGATGATTTGTTCTCATTCCAGTGCACCATTAACACTGGGAGGTTCCCGGAGTCGCCAGGGTTTGGTCATCCCTTGTCTATGCAGGTGCTTTCCCACAGAGGCTGTTGTGTGCCAATATTTGGAAGATGAGCGTTGGGTGTCAGGTCAGTTGCTCCTCATCAAAAACTCAAGACTAAGTATTTGCAGCAGGGTCATCTCCCTTCTCGGGAGGGACCGTGTGGCTTTGCCTTCTGCAGCGGTGTTGGGAGTGGGAGGACATGCCTTTATGCCTTTTTTTACTGTTCTAACATCACAAAATAACAAAATCTCCTTATTGAAGGAGAGGAGCAGGATTGGGAACAGGGCTGAGTGCAGGTGCTGGCTGAGAGGCCCAGGAAGATGAGCTTTCTGGTGGGTTCTGGAATGGGCTGTGCTGTACGGAGTGCTGCTCACCTCATCTTCTACTCCCTTAGGGTTTAGAGGGAAGAGTGGTCCTGCCATGCCCTGCCCTGCCCAGTCCTGCATCTTGGCCAGTTTTTCTCTCCCCTTGGAGTTGTGCCATGCTGGGTGTCTGATCCCCTTCATGGGTGTTGAGCTCCCCTTCAGGAACAGCCTGTTCCTGACCCCTTGGTCAGTCCACGAGCTGCTTTGGATGTCTTGGGTCCTCCCATTCTCATCTGCCTTTTTCAGGGCTACCAGAAACATTTCTGTGGGGTTTTTCTTTTTTTTTTTTTTTTTTAAAGTCAGCAAACTTCCTTCTGCTCTCTGTGAAGAAGAGCAGCCACAACCCTTTCTTCTTTCCCCACCTCTCTCATTCCTGCTCAGAAACTTCAGATTTACACTGATGCTCTTAGAAGTCCTGTTCAGTACTGTATGACAAAGGGCACTTAAAGAATGTCTCTCCTCCTTTGATATATGTTTTCCCTATGGAGAAAGCTATATATAAATATATACATATATGTACACTTGGGGATTCAGAAGATCTAATTTTTCCCCCCCAAAAATCAATAAATATGAAGTTTAGAAGAAATCTTTTCTGTTGTTGAATAATGTTAAGTTTTTGTAAGCATACTACAGAAACAATAGAAAGTGGGTTTTCTACACAGTAGTTTGAGAGGATTTTCTGTTCTGTGATGCCTGGCTTGGAGCCTGTTGGTCAGTGGAGACCAGGGCAGGTGCCCTTGCAGCCCACGCACTCCCCACACTCTGTGTCCTGCTGCTGACAGCCAAAATGTGGCCAGAAGCTGGAACTGTGCTTAGAGCTCAGCTGGCACAGTCAGGTGTGTTGGAGGTTGAGCAGACCTGTGCAAGCAGAACCCGGCAGGTGACTGAGGTGACAGAGGGAAGTCTCGTGCTGCCCCAGCTGGGGACCAGCGCTGCGGGAGCCCCACGGCTGCCAAAGCCACTTGCCATCTCACCTCCCAAGGAACTGCAGGCAGAGGGGAATGAACCCAAACTGCTACTTGAAAATGCTCTTGGAAAGAGCTCTTAATGCTGATACTTTAGATACAGGAATGTATTCCTGACATCACCAATAAAAATTAGCCAGAACTGTGTAGTTTAGCTTAGGAAGGGAAATGACCTGATTTCCCATATTCTCTGCAGTCACTTGAGTGGGATCTGAGAAGCAGCAGGTTGTGTGTCCCTGGGGGCATGGGGGTGGGGGGCAGCTGGTGGCCCACTTGTCCCATCGGGCAGTTGGGGCTGGATCCAAACTGCTGCTGTCGGGCCTTTTTCTGCACGTGTATGTGTGTGTGAGTGTCCGTGTGTCTGTCCGTGCTGGGGCTGAGTGCTGGGTGTTGAAGGCCAGAAGGGCTCCAGAAGTGTCAGCTCTGGGCTCCTGGCCAGTGGCATGGTCAGGTTTTGGTTTCTTGAGCAGAGGGGATGGCCCTTGCGGAGGCTTCTGCTCTCCGGCAGTCGCATGGGCGTGTCCAGGTAGAGCATTTCTTAACTCACAAAGGGGCCAGCCCGGGCTGCTGCTGCTGCTGTTGGGCTCCTTGTCTCTTTTTCTTTGTTTTACTTCAAAGTGGCCTTCTGTAACAAAAGTACAAAAGAAACAAAAAAAATGCCTTTGGGTGGTTTCGGTGGAGGTGAGGTGTCGCTGCTGTGTCGGTGTCGGTGTGGTTGTCCGTGCGCACGCCTGGTAGATTCCTGTAGACATGCAATGCAAGGCTTATCGTGTCTGGTTTTTGTGTGTAGCCTGTGTCTCCTTGGACTGGTTTGCATCCTGAGGGAGTTTTTTGCATTTAAAGAAAAAAAAGTGTGAGAACTGTTGGGGTTGGGTGGGTACGAGGGGCACTGGTGGCAGGGGGAGGTGGCCCCTTTGCTTTCTGTGACGTGTTGAGTGTCCCCAGCGGGGCGAGCAGCCTTGGCCAGATGAACTAGTTGACCTCTGCTCACCTGAGCAGGACATTGTCTCAGCCTGTTGGCATTTAGGCACTTGCTTAATTAGCCTAATTAGATACGTGGCTGTCCTGAGCTGGGACCTGGCTGCTGTACAGCTCTTGGAACTGGTGTCGAGGTGAGCTCGAGTACTTGCACGTGAGGCTCCTCCAAGACTTGGCGTCTGTTTTTTTTCTGAACGGTTATTATTTTGATTCTAAAAGCTATTGGGATGAGGAGAGGAAAAAGTTCATACTTATGGCCTAGTTTCCATTCCTTGTTACCATTTTGGACAGATTAAAGTGGTTTATATCACTGTCTTTAGGTTATTTCCTTCCTGAGTCAAACATCAGTTGTTAGGAGTGGATGTTTAGAGTTAAGGAAAATACGCTGTGGATAGTCAGTCATGGCTTCTTTCTGTCCCAGTTATACAGAACTTCATAATCCAACTTTGAACTATTAAAATACCAGCCCGAGCCCAGCACTGGGTGGGCACAGTCTTGGCAAAGGTTCTGTTTGGCTGTTCCCACACTGGCTCACTCCTCACCTGGGACTGCTGAACAGCAAAGGAAGGCCCTGCTTGCCTCCATCCTGTGCCAGCGGCACAGGGACAGGGCTGTTCTGCTCTGGGATTTGGTGGCAGCTGGCCAGGGGATGCCGTTGTGCGTCAGGACTGCATGGCTGGTCCTGCTGTAGCTCCGGATGAGGCCTGTTGTTTCATCCCTTTGCTTGTGCTGTGAATAGGGATTTGAGTGTGAAGGAGCACAGGTATGGGATGCAGAGCCACCAGGGCTGGCTGGGGGTGGAGGCTCACCTCTGTCGGGTCTTGCTGTCAGGGAAGTGTCCCCGCCCATGTCTGTGCTGGGATTTTCCCTGGCTGGCTGGCAGGAACGTCCTCCCGAAGTCTGTGTTCCTGGGGCAGGCACGGGCCGTGCTGGCGGTGGTGCTGCTCCGTGCCAACAATCGGGAACGCTCCGGCCAGAGCCCCGCTGGCCGCCAGCCCGAGCGCCGTGTGCTGCCAGCGGGATCCCGATGTGCTGCCAGCGGGATCCCACTGCCAATGCCTTACGGATACGCCTTAACAACCTGAGCCAAAAGTGGGGGGGGGCTTGACAGAGCGAGAACTCGGGGACTGACTGCACCATCCAACAATTTATTGGTGGCTGGTCAGGCCCCGAGCCTGGGCCTCGCTGAGTGAGGAGCCGTGGTGGGAGCGGGAACCCCGCTGTGTCACTGCATGTGACCTCCTTCCCTCCTGGCTAAAGCATTGATTTATTTATTTTATCCTGCTGCGCTCCCGCGTTAGGAATGTGTCACTGGAGCTGCTGATTGTGAGCCCAGTTGCTGCCGTCGCTGGCCCAGGGCCCTGTCCCTCCCCTGCCCCTCACAGGAGCCCCAGTGTCGCGCTCACCTGGGCAGGTGCAGTCTGTGTTTACAGTGAGGACGTGTCACTGTGTTACCAATTTACTGAAATACTGAATATTGACAAACTAGACTGTAAAGATTTTTATGTGTTTGGATACATCTGCTATGTGAAAAAGCAACTAATTTTGTACATATTGTATTTTTACTATTCAGCTGTACAATACTGGCTCTTCATGCTCCAGAATTTAGGTATCCAACATGAATGATATCCATGTAATAAGCACTTGCCTGAAATAAATATAAAACTAAAATAAACATGCACTGAAATCCAAAACAGGATTCTGCATTTGCCTCCCTGTGCTTTGCATGCAGATGCACACTTTGTTTGTGATTTCCCAGTTCCGAGAGCAAAGCCTTCCCTCTCTCTGGAGCCATCGCTGCCACTCCAGGTGCGTGTCACTGATCCATGGGCTGCAGCTCCAGGGGGGTGTGTCTGGATCAGGCTGGGGGGAAGCAAAGTCTTTGCAGCCTCTGGAATCTGTAAAAACTTGGGAAATTGTGCCCAGACACCAGCCCTTCTGCTGAGCCAGGAGGACTCAGGCCCAGCTGGAGCCCATCCCAGCCCTGCTGTAGGGTCCCTCCAGAGCCGTGCCCATGGCTGTCAGGTGAGGCTTCCTCCCTCCCTCCTGGGGGACTGTGCTGGGCACCCAGCACCACAGTGGGACTGTCCCATCCCCCTCGGGCAGCCGGACCCTGGCTGGGGTGTCTGTTCCGTGGGTGGGGATCTGCAGGGCCAGGGATGGGCCGCACAGCCCGGCCGGAGCTGCCTCACTGTAACTGCTCTCTCCTGCAGATGCTGAAGGTGGAGTTCCAGGTTTTCCCAGTCCCTTGGCTCCAGTACATGGATGTGGTGCCTGGTCAGCCAGAGCAGGGCAAGTCAAACCCTCCCGGTGGCACTGGGGGCAGCAGGTCAGGGGGGAAGGGGTGGTGGAGAGGGGTTGGTCTCCCCGGGTGGGCTCGGCAGCTGTGGGGCGGAGGGGGTGGGACCACCCCCGGTCTAAATAACAACTTTAAAAGCTACTGAGACTTTGCAAAGGGAGTGGTGGGGGACAGTAGGAAGGAAGAATGTTCTGTAGACAAGAGCCAGCGGTAACCCCCGCTGTGGTGCTCATGTCCCCTGCCCACCCCAGTCACACCACACAGACAGGTGAAGGCAGAGGACACAAGGGCACTGGAAGATTATTTAGGCCAACATGTCTCTGGATGCACTTCATAAAGGGCTGATCCTCGTTTATAGGGATAAATACCTGATTAGCAGCTCTAACGAGCAGTGGCTGAGGGATGGCTGCACCCACCCTGCATTTGCTGGGCTTTTTTTATACAGGAATGGGGAAACACTCCATTATTCTTCAGGGACCCACCTCCAGGCAGAGCTATCCAGCCTAAAGAAGAAAAAAAACCCTGGAAAATTGCTGCAAAAACTGCCAGTAGCAGCAAAGCAGCCAGGTGAGACTGAGGAAGGGACTGTCCCTGCTGCAGAGGAGACACAGGAGGAGGAGCTTAAGAGGTTTGAAGGGGCACTGGGAGTGGAGGACGCTCTCTCCTGGAAGCCCAGCAGCTCAGCTGGATTCAGTGCAGCTGCAGCATGATCAGGCTTAAAATTGCAGGGTGGAACTTTTTAACACTTGAAATAGGTCTGGTTCTGCCAGGGCGTGGCTGGTGCTGGTGGGTGCTGTGTGTCACTTAAAGCTGCCGTTGAAGTCATCTAAGGGACCTGAGGAGTCACTTGGTGGTGATCTACTTGCTGCCTTTAGCGCTACAGCCCATGCAGCTGGTCAGAGAAATGTTAATTACATCTGTTCCTCTCTTCCCAGCCTTGTTCTTAGGACTCCCTGTTCTGTCGCTGAAATCACCTTGGGGGAGAGCCGTGCTTCCAAAGAGCTCCACAGCGATGCCTTGATGATAAGTATTTATTCATATGTTACATTTAAACATAAATAATTGAGCAATAAAGAGAATAGTCTGCTCCCAACAAAAATAAATAATACACAACATTCATCAAATCCAATCAAACAATGTTGGAACAAATACAGTGAAGTTCGCAGATTGAGTTTGTGTGAAACAGCTGTACAGAACATTCCCAACGTACCAAAGGAAAATAGTGCAGTTTTATCTGTACAGCCATCACTCCTCAGGCTCTGGGAGCTGGAGGTTTTCTCACTCTTAAAAAATACTGTTCCAGTTTTCAGGTGAACAGACTGAACCCTTCAGACACACCTGAAGCATCACTGGGGCCGTGGCTGAACTCGGGTGGGCTCAGACCTGTGCCAGGCCCCAACCCCGCACACCACAGAGCCTCAGGACGTTCTCCTTCTGAACTCCTGGTGCTGCTGCTCTGGGTGGTTCCTGCCCACCAGCCTCAGCAGTGCCTGGCCCTGCCTTGGGCTGGGGGTTTTTCACCTTCCCCTCAAATTGTGCAAGACCAGTTTAAGGGAGGCCTTGGCTACTGAGCTCAGCACTTGGGGTCCATTTTTTCCCTTTGCAGACCATTATTGACCATTTTCAGGTTCAGCAGAGCACAAGGGTGCCCCCAGCTTGGATAGCCACCAGAGCAGGGTTACTAGAGCAAATCCTTCCCATCAATATTTGAATCATCAAACAGTCATTTTAATCCCTACCCCCCTTTTTGCTAAAATCTGATTTTTAAAAGCTCCTGTGAGCAGATATAAGTCATGTAAACTGAGCAACCTGGTCTGGAGAAGGTGTCCCTGCCCATGGCAGGGGGTTTGACTGGGACCAGCCCAAACCATGCCATGAGGAGCACAGAGAGTTGTTCCATGGAAATGCAGCTGTGAACCCAAAAAAGCAGAACCACAAAAATTCAGATTCAAAGTAGTGGTTATTTTTTTTTTTAAAAGGTTCTAATGGCAAAGGGGGGAACACTTTGGAATACTTGAAGCTAAATCCCAAGTTCCGGGAGCAGGGTCCCATAACATCCATGGAATCTGCAGCAAGAACCTGCTCCCTCCCTCTGGCTGACCAAGATACACTTTCACTTGGCAACAACATGCACCTGAGGACAGCAGGTAGAGCAGAGGTGAACTGTACACACAGATGAAGAGGAGGCCCCACAGCCCATCCAAGGGCACACGGACAGCTGGACAGCTCCACACCCCAGCACGGGGCTGGCACAGCATCAGAGCCCCAGCAGCAACCCCAGCTGCTTCACCTGGCAAGGGCTCATCCTGCTCCTGGACACCAGTGCCTGCTTTGTGTTCGCAGGATCCCACAGGGATTCCTCCCAGAAAGCTCTGCAGAGCAGGGGGGAGGAGGAGGAGTGTGCAGTAAGTGATCTGGAGGAGGCTCTGTACCGTGGGAGCTGAATCCACGGCTCTGCACAGCACAGAGCAGGAGCTACCAACGCGAGCAGGGACCTGTCTGTGGGCTGAACCTGCTCACCTGAACAACAGGAGGCAGGTCCTGTCAGCTGGGAACAAGGCCAGTTTGCAAAGCAAAATGAAGGCAGGTCTGTGCGGGCCACGAAGACTGAGCAGTGTGAGCCAGTCAGTCAAGGCTAAACTGGTGTTTCAGCTAATGAGCTCATCACTGCTCCCATGAACGGTGTTATTTAGTTTAAGGCCATTCTCCCAGTTACCAATCTTATCGACTTTAATGCAAACTCAAATGTTTTAGCAACTGAGCTCAGACACATTCTCTTCCATGTTCAAGGCAAAGCCAGTGAGTCCAGGACCATGCTCCTCCAAGGACCCAATTCAACACCTGCCACACTGGATCCGGCCTTGCCTCCATGGAAGCTCCTGGCAGAGCACAAGACATGCATCCAGGCTTTAAAGGTGCAGTAAGTCAAAACAGAAATGTTCCAGAATGTCAAATCCCCCCTCTTAACATCACAAAGATGTAGACAGATGTCTTCTAGAGAGGGAAATAGAGAATGCAAAAAGATTTTGTCTAGAAATACAAAGTGAGTGTAACAAGGACTATCAAACACCAACCTCATCTGGTGAAGGGAAAGTTCTGGTTTTAAAAGTCTGTTACAAATCTCCTTGCTATTTATTACATTACATGGAAGATGCAATTAAAACACCATTTGAATTACAGTGCAAGGGATGCTCCATCTGATGGCTCAGAGTGAGGCCCCAGGGACAGTCTGTCCGCGGTCACTTGTTTTCAATCAGTGTCTGCACTTTGTAGACGAGGTCTCTCGCTATCCTCAGAATCTCTGCAGCATCGTGGTGCTCAGCCATTTCTGCAAGACACACACAAACACTCTTAGCTGTCAGCAGCATGACCTTCCTGCCCCAGCACAGATACTAATGCAGCGTCAGCATTAATTAATTAGCGTAATGAGAAACAACCACAAAGCACTGTAGGGGGTTGGGAGAATTAAAGACAGAAGAAGTGGATGAATCCCTTGTGCTGCAGGTCCTGGCATGGAGATCTGATCCCTCCAGTGTCAGTTCTCTCTGCAGAAATCCCAGTGCCCGTGTCCAGGCCAGAAGCCGAGGAACAGGGCGTGAGGAATGTCCCGCTGCACTCAGCGGGGTCAGGGTACCTCTCAGGGCAGGACTATTGCTGGGTGTCTGTGACTCATGATAAATGCAAGTAAGAAGGGCTGTGTGTCCCTGGAGCAATGGACATAGTTCCACATGCAGACGTGGCCACTGCAGCTTGAGGCAAGGTCAGAAAGCAGTTCTCGACAGCCCCGAATCCTCAGCTCCACAATAAACATTTCATTCAGCTTCAGGAAAGTACTGGAGGGGTTTGTTTGGGGGGAATTTTGAGGAAAGCTTTGGAATAAGGGTGGCTGAGGCAAAAACAAAACCAAATTTGGGGCTTCTTCAACAGATGGCAGAAAGCCGCAGCACTGATAATATAGTAAATTTACTGTGATTACACACAATTGTTTCCAAACCTTTTAAAACACCCTAGGACCAACTTCCATTCTCAGCCAGGAAGAGACCTTGCTCTGGCAGAAATTTCCTGCTCTGGCAGTGGATGGTGGCTGCTCCAGCAGGGAATCACCCATGGAAGTGGTTTGGAATGTTCTGCATGAACAGTTGTTCATATGTTCCATCTTCAGCAGGGTCAAGCCCTGTGAACACAAACCACTCTGGCAAGCCTAAAACCTTTGAGAGACTTTACAGAAAAATAAAGCAACGTTTCAGCACCTCCTGTGAAGCTGAGGGAGAAGAGTCATCACAGCAAAACTTCTGAAGAGAAATAGTGAAGTTTGTTCTGTGGTAAAAATCCCCACTGCCCCTGAGGAAGTGACCACCACCCATGGTCCAGGCAGGTCTGAAGACACTGGTGTTCGTGTGTGCCAAGGCAGAGCCTCAGGAAGCACAGGAGCACTTGGGCTTTCATTTACACAGAGGAGTGAGAGACTCAGAGCTTAAAATGAGCAGGGGCTTGTCCCAACAGCAAGAACTGCACCACGACAGTCTGAGAAAGGGAAAAGGAGCACAGGCTTGTTATTTTTTATCAAAATGGCTCTTACCATTAAAAAACTTGATGATATCAGTGAAGTCCATGTTGTTATCACGGATAATCTCTCGATAAACTTCCACAAGTGCTAAGGCAATGAAAAGGACAAAATGTTCTGAAGAGATGTGCTTTGCTGCCCAAATAACTTCCCACACTGTAAATACATCCTCGTACAACAATTCTGAATGGGAATAAACATTACAAGAGCATCTGATTATTCACACTGGCCATGGCCCCCTCTCTCAGTAATGTCTACAGGCCTTAGGCAGACAGAACAGAACCTGACAACTCCTCCTGCTCCTCTCCCCCTCTCCTCCAGCCAACTCCTGTCACTTGTGCACGTAAGGCACAGAATTGGGTTAAAAGCACAGCTCCCAAAGCCTGGAGCTGTGGTGGTGCAGAAGCAAGCCCAGAAAGGGGCCTGAGCCACAGTGACCATGTGAGAGCAGCACAGGAGGCCCAGGAGCTCTCTGGGTTACGGGACAGGCTGCAGATGTCCATGTGGATCCAGGCATAGCCCAGCTTTGCAGCAGGGCTGTCAGCACTAACACTGCTGGAGTGTGCTTGTGCAGGGATCCTGGGACCCAAGGGTGCTCCCACAGGGTACAAAGCACCTCGCTCAAAGTACAACAGCTTTTGAGCTACTGCTGAGCTGCTCCTTTTCATCACAAGGATTGGACAGGAGGTATCAAAAGCTTACAGAGCAGTGGGATCACCTTGGGATCACCTTGAGCAAACAGGCATTTGCACTGAGCAGAAATGTGGCTTTAATCACATCATCAGGAATTTTCAGCACCCCTTTCTAAGCCTGGACTCCGTTCCAGTGCTGTTTCATCTCAGGGCTGCATTAGCTTTCCTGGCTACAAACTCCCCAGTGATCCCAGCTGTCACTCACCATCCTGACAGACACTCACACCAAAACCCAGAGCCGTTACAGTTCTACACAACTCTAAATTACAGGCACAGAACATTATTACCTCTTTTAAAGTCAAGCAGGAACCAGCGATAGCAGAAGTAAAAGTGAGTGTAATCTCCATTTTGGTGCATCAATTCAAAAAGCTCCGAGTCCAGAATCTAGAATGGAAAACATTGCAGTCAGGATCTGGTCTGAAAGTAGCCAAGGTCAGAGGTGCTGGACTTTGGTTAAAACTCCTACCCTGCTCCTCATGACCTGATCCTGTGGTCAGAACAGCTGCTTGGCACAGGCACAGCCTTTTCCTGAGCGTGCCAACGCCTGTGACCTGGGTGCTGGCCAGAGCTGAGGTGAGGAGTCACTGCTGTGCACAGATGAGGCCACACAGTCAATCCTCACCGTGACTTTAAAGGTCCAAGCAGCATCATGAAGCTTGTACAGATTTTCAACAAATGCCAAACTTTCATCTCCCCCTCCCCACTTCTGCTCTCTGGCTGTAACTCTGCAAATCCATTTACCACAACTCCTCCTCCCCAGCTCTGAAGTCCCAGATGGAACCCCAGTCCCTGGAGCTCCTGTCCTTCACCGTGGCATCAGGTGAGTCCTGAGCCTCTGCCACAGCCTCGTCCTCTTTCAGAAACAACTAAACCCCTCACCTGGATTAGGGACCGCATGTTGGCAAAGTGTGTGTCCATAGCACCCCCATTGGGAAAGTTCTGGCTCATCCTCTTCATCAGGTGGCTGAAGCAGCTGTAGGCCAGCTGATCTGCAGGGACAACACAGACACTCAGTGCTGGAGGGACTTGAACCAAAATAACAAACTGCAGGGCCTGCGAAAAACAGGGTCTTCCCCTTTGCTGTCCTCTAATCCCAGGATTTAGATGGAACAGAGGTTGGTACCTGACTCTGGACCATTTTTACTCATTAAGTTTCAAACAACCCAGCCTGCGCTTGACTTTTCAGCTTCAGCAACTGCCAGAACACAGTAATTTTACTAAATTTAGTAATATTTAATCTGGAAGTCAGTAAGTGAACAGGGCACCCCGAGATACTAATGTTAGCCATCCCAACAACAGCCACAGGTGGAGAAAACATAAACCAGAGAAAACAGCCCTGGTTAAGGCCAAAACTCCTTCTGAAACAGCCTTTCTAAGGAAAGACTTCACTAAGGATACCAACATGTCCCAAAGGAGAAGCCTTCCTACCATTGTCAAGTATAACCATCAAAGGAGCCAGGAGGTCACACATGCCTTGGACATAACCAACTTCTAGGTGCTCCCAGACATAGCTGTGGAAAGAAGAAATCCTTGTATTGAAGGATGATTCCATATGTGAGATCAAATCCTAAGGAGCTGCTGAACATGCTGAGAACTTTTTGACACCTCCCATCCCAGAGTATTTCACAGCCCTTTACTGTTTGCTGCCTCAATAGAGAGGTCAACCCTCACACACGTGGCTTGCATCTCAGTGGTGTGGGGAAAAACAGCTGACAAAAGCTCAGCAGTCCATGGACAAATCCCAGATTCATGGGCTTTTTTTTATTTTTTTTCTTTTTTCCACTAAGTGCTCTCTTTTCTGACTGCTAAAGTCTGTGACACTTCCTTCTTTAAGGGTGTGTAGCTGAACCACCTTCATGGCAATTTGTATTCCCAGAAGGGAAAACAACTTTCTGTTGTTTCCAGCTGCTGTCAGTGGTCAGACAGTGGTTTGACTTTGGTTGGATTTGTAGAGCTGGGCTTTCTGTCCACTCATACACGTCCCTTAGCAATGTATGTATGGGCACAGTCACTGTCACCTTCACAGCACGCCTCAGAGCATGGATGTATTTTCCTGATCAGGAGAAACCCAAACCTCAGAGGACATTCAGAGAATAGTTCTCTAAAGCAGGGTCTGCCTCTGAAGAGAATCTTCTCGAGCCTGCATTCCAGACTTGGACCTGTGCTCTATGCTGCTATCTTGCCTGTTCCTCCTTCTTACAAGTTCTTTTAAGTTCATTAGTAAGAACTTTTACAGACTGTTATTTGCATATTATTATAGTTTATAGATGAGTTTATGGGTTTACAAGTTCATTACCTGCACATGACATTTCGGAGCTTCTCCAGGTTCTCGGCAGTAAAATACCAGTAATTCCGGTCACATCTCTGCACATCTTTATCAATTCTGTGCAAATTTAAGGCAACAGTGTCCAACAACTCTATCTAGAAAAGAGAAGTTTTGGTTAGATCTGCTGAGTTTAGAGCATTCCCAGGACTTTGTGCAGATTTGTTCTGAGAATCACCAAACCAAAACCAGTACAATTACACTCTGGGCAGATGAGGACATTGAAATACTCAATTACTGTCAAAAATGCCAAGTAAAACACATTTTTTTTCACAGGAAAATGTGCCAAGCCTGTCCTACTTCCAGATGGTTATTTCCAGCTAAACAACTTCAGCAGACAGAGGCAAAGACTGAGCTGCTAATCTGTTGACTGCAACAGTAATAGAGGTGGTGGCATCTTGAATATAGATTTAGGTTGTGGTTCAGTTTGATTAAATGTGGGGTTTAGCTTGAATTAAATGACACTGGAATCTTACAAGCGGTGTGTTGTCCACACCCCAGCCCCTGGAAAATTTTAATTGCTAGAAATGTACCACTTGTTTGTCTTGCCCTCTCACTTAAAAAAAGACAAATTTTTCTTGCTGTCTTATTTCCAATCTAGCTCAAAATCCAGATGAAAAGATTCAGATGCAAAAATCCTCAGTTACCATCCCACCAGCTATAGTTCTAGTTGGGCACTGTCTGTCATTAAATCCTATCTGAGAAAGTCCAAGTTGTTGCTAAAAAAGCCATTCTGTGCAGAGAGATGGTGGTACTTCAGTTGTGACTTACTGTGTAGGATGCAGCGCAGACAGAAGCCACATCCATTAAATAATCCACCTGGGAACACAGCTGCTCTTCTGAGACAGAGTCTTGAGACTGCAGCCCCGCTGCCTTGGCTCTCTGCACTCGTGGTGTGCCTGGGTCAGTCCTCCCCACCTCAGTGCTGCCTTCTTCTTCAGCCCCATCCTCAAAGGAGACGCTCTGCCCGTCGTCAATGCTGGACAGGATGCCCGAGGCCACCGAGTAGTTCCTGGAGGACGGGAGCCCCGAGTCGGGGGAGTCGAACTCCACGGCCGCGGGTGCCGGCGCGTCGGGCGGCACCGCCGTGAAGGGGGGCTCGTCCTGGCCCTTGGGGTCCCGCTCCACTGAGTCCGTTTCATCTACAGATATAAACACCTGGGACGTGCAAAACCAAAAACATGCTTTAATGGTAGCTGTCGTTTGCTCTGTGCTGGATTGGACTAAGGGACCTGCAAGGAAGGGACCTGAGGAGCTAATCCTCTGTGAGAGAGGACCTTCCTAAGAAAGTGAACCTGAAAGCCCCTTAGGCAGGTCCTGCTTAAGAACAGCTACAGACTTCCCAAAATTCCAAGCTGCTCTTCACTCTACCCTAGAGGCACTAGAGCTCCAATCTCTGCACAGGACTCAGGTAGCCCCATGCTGATGGAGCTGTGCTAACCTCCGTCTCTGCTTCCCAGGGCTGTACCTCAGCAAATGCCCAGTGCTGCCCTCCCCAGATGGTGAGTGGGAAGGGAGTACCTACATCGTTGCTGATGGTGGAGTCTCTGTGGATGAGCCGCTGGACATGGCTGTCGATGCTGCTGCCCGACGAGAACTTGGCCAGCGTGGCCGAATGCGACTCCTTCTCCCGCTGCTTCACGATGACCTCGCAGGCCTTCCACTCTGCCATCACCTTCTGGTACCGCACAGCGATGTCTGCGTCCACCTGCAGACAGACAAACACACCCTGAGGTGCTGCTCCCCTGGAGAGCAGGCATTAGCACCGGGAGGAAGCAGGAGGGAGAGGTCTAAGGCAAGTGCCATGTCTCAGACTGAAAGCCCAAGGGATCCCGAGGCCCTCTTGCTGCAGCACGTCCCCGTGACTGGAGAGTGCGGTGACACACTCAGGGGTTAGCTGTTAACTGCAGGGCATAAACGACTTCTGTAGGCACCAGAAAAGATTCATATAAATATGTGTATCACTGCCAGCAGCAGTGTGACGGTGACATAGGAGAGAAAAAAAGATGTCACTGCTTTCACATGGAACCTCACACAGAAGTCTGATGGAGCCAGTGCTACCTCTAACTGCATCATCCCTAATTTCATTACACCTCCTTCCAACTCCTTCTCTGTTCCAACTTCATTGTAGCCCTCGCAATGAATTCCAGGTCACAGGTTTATAGACACCAGCCTGTACAGAGTCAGATCCTGGAAGAGACTCTGGAATCCCAGCTCACACAGCCCTGTCCTGTGGCTGCACTGTGCACGGCCACACCCACCTGCGCTGGTCCCACAGTGATAAAACAGATCTTTGCTTTCAGTGGCTTTCTCTGTTGAAAGACAGACACAGAAACTCCCCTAGAGCTATTATGGGACATGCAGTAATTTTATTACTCTGTCACTTGTCAAGAGCTGAAGAGAAACCACAATTGTGAGCTTGCTCCAGGCTCTGGACTCCGCTGGCTGAGCTGCTACCCGAGTGTTCACACTAAGAGCTGCAGGCTATTTGTCACTTGAGGTAGCTGTCGAGTCATAAATCATAAAATACAGCAGTTAGTGGAGGGCTGGAGAACAGCCATGTCTGGGAGCACCCCAGATACTGATGGACAACTGCAAAAATACCATCAGAAGGCAAAGATGATAAATCACCTGCAACAACTTCAGTTAAGGACACAATGAGTTCCCTGTACGTGCAGCTTTTATGACTGTTTTCATATCATTCATTTAACAGACTCTTACATTCAATGTAACCTTCAGTCTCCACAGCCCATTCCTTTGAGGAGTCAGTTATTACTGTTGTTCACTACTGGTATTGAGTAGCTCCTTAGAATTCCAGATAAGTTTGGAGCATCCCTGTGTTAGTATGGTACAAACTCAGGGAGGAAAATCTTCTATAGCAGCCTGAATTCTGCAGATCAGATCTTTTCTATCTGGCATCATCTCTTTATGAATTTACTGTAATTCGTATCATACAAACAGGCTCCATTATTTATGTCTTCTTGCCAAATCTGCTGTATTCCAGCTGTACACATGCCCTTTGGAGATGGAGCATCCTTGACATATGGCTTCACATCTCCCACTCTAAAAACTAAGCATCTGGGCCCTTTTTTCAGTTCTCATGAGCTGGGGCAACCAGCAGGGCTCACTGACTGCCCTCTGTGGTTTCTGGGGTACAGCATCTTCTCCTGATGCTGGTGGCATGGAAGGGCAGGAATTTGCTCAGCAGAACAGTATTGATGTACACAGCATAGCCAGAAAATCTACAAAGATGACTGGATTCAGGGAGGAGAATCTGGACTGTGACCCAGTTTGAACAGTGATGGGGTATATTTCTCCATCGTGTTCAGAACTGGTTTATAAAGATTAGTGGGAGGAAAACAACTCAAATTGCCATAACAATGTTTAGCATGAAGAGAGCTGTTTATGAAGTGGCCCCCGTTTGCAAGACAGCTGATTTGCCCACGGCAAGGCTCGAGGTCAGGCCACCCTTCTGCTCTGGAGGTGCTCACAGGGATATAAACTATCCCCTGGCATATAAAGTAATTGGGAGTTAGCAAATGCCAAATGTTTTGATATATAAACTACTCCTTATCAATTTAATCCAGAACAGGATAAGCTACTGCATGAGTGCTACCTCCCTGGTAATAACACTAACTGAAAAGCAGATTAATGTGTTAATTATATTCCAGGGCAAACCTCATTACTGTTCTATCCAGTTCAGCCAACATTTGGGTGATGTCAGGGAAAAGCAATGTTTTACCAACACATGGTCCAGACCTTCCCACAGGCCTGGGTCCTGCTGCAGTGCTGTGGCTCTGCAGAGGAGAACATCACTTCCTCTCATTCAGGGAGTAAGTGCAACAAATGACAGCACTCAGAAAAGGAAAAAGGTGCTGTTGCTATAAACAGATTAGCAAAGGGAGATGGTATAACTGCGAGGTGGGCAAATTGTGGTTTCATTAATGGAAAAGATACACTTCATGCCAGGTTTCAGATGGCAGAATAAGGCTGTGACACAACCTGGGCAGTTATTCGTGATCAGTGATAGCAGCAGCATGGGAGACGTTAAAAAGAACGTCTCATCTGAAGTCACATTGTGTGTTTTACAGGGGCACATATTTAAGTCTAACTAAAGCATAATGAACTTACAAACCAGACCTTCTTCTGGGTGTTTTTGGTCTCTGGACAGTAACTCCAGAGGGTCCATCTGGGTTGTTCCCAGCTCCAGCAGAAGTCCACATATGCAGATGCAGTAAATCAGCCAACACACCATATAAAAGAGAGATGAGTCAAGTTCCTATCCAAATGTCAATGTGTCCTCATTTTCTAAGTGACAGATTTGTCAACTTGTCAACAGGCAAAGCTGAATGCAGGTTCCCTGACTTCAGGAACTCCCATCTAGTGACTTCCAGACATAACAACATGGTATCACAATCCCTCTGCTAACATGGGTTACGTATGTTTTCAGCAGCATTTTTCCCTTGGGAATATTTAACAGTAATAAAGACCAACCCTTGCTATTCAGAAAACAAAACCTACTCTCTGCAAACATGATTCCTGTTCCTGGGAAGCTGTGCTTACCTGGTCCATCTCTTTCTTGGCCATCCCAAATTTGTAGTGACCCAACAAGAACGGCCACACTTCCTTTCGAATCTCGTGCTGTACCCCGCCATAGTAAACTCTTCTCAGTAATTCCAGTTCCTTGTAGTTCTACAGCAGCCAGGAGAAAGAGGTGTTCAATATATCTGTATTTTCCTCAGGCACACTCAAAGACACTTCACGCCGAGTATGCAGACAGTGAAATACAGGCAGGGCACTAAACAGATTTTTCAGCTTGATTCAAGCCTTTAGGGCCTCAGCTCAAATCCAGTGAAATATCCCCTGAAAATAATCCAACTTGGAATAGACTAGAGTCATCATGAGATCAGTTGCTTTGAAGTTAATTCATATCTTTGCTATCATCGGAGAAGCAAAGGAGAGAAGAGATTTTAAGAATCAACTCATTCTTACAAGACAGAGGAGGGGCCCTGCGGAGACCAGAAAACACCTTTAATATTTCTTGGGGCCCATTCCAAGTGCTTCCATGCCCAGGGCAGCCGTGTGTGGAGCTGAACATAAAGGGGATGTGTCACTGACCTTCTTGTCCTTCTGGTACTTGCTCCAGACCTCCTTGGTGAGGCCCCCGGCTGCGCTGCAGGGTCTGTCCGGGGGCACGATGCTGTGGTTCACCAGGGCGGAGAGGTGCGTGCGCACTGTCGACAAGTGCCGGCAGTGGGCCAGCCCTGGGGGGATGTTCAGACATGAGCAGTGCCCAGCCCCTGTGCCATTCAAACCTGCCACCAGCATCCTGTATGAACTCAACTGGCACTGCACCGTGTCACAGCAAGGAATTACAACAGAGCCAAAGATTAAACAGATCTTACACACTGGTAAAATCCAAGTAGCCTATTACACTGCCATGGCAAACTACGTTCTGTCTTCACTACACATCACTTCACCCACTGCCATCTGCAAAACCCACAAGATACTGGCATGATGAAGCTGTGACACTGGAGTCACATCCACCCTACTGCGTGGAAGTTTTCTGACTCACAGCAGTAAAGCTGGGGTCAGACTGCTTTCTAAACCAAACATCCCATGTTGTTCAGATAAGCATAAAGATACCACACTGGATATAAGAAGCTTCACTCACATCCATAAAAGGCTCTGGAAATGATCTGCCTCTTCATGCTTTCACACAACATCTTTAGTGGAGTTCTGTGGAGAGGCATCAACAGGACAATGGCAGGTTGTGAGGAGAGAGAGTATCAGGAATTTCATGCTGATCCCTGTGTCCTACACATAGCAATTCTTTCTCTGCACCAAGATTTATTTAGTTAAAGGACACAATAATAATAAATTCCACTTTTTAAAGCATTTTCCCCACCAACATTTTGGCCCTAAACAGATTCCCCTGGCACATGCAGCCACTGCTGCAGGTACACTGTAGAGGTCCATGTCAAAAGAAGTGAAGTGTTGTCCTTCACTGTAATTGTTAATGACTTGTTACAGATGATGCTTCCAGAGCTGAAGTACATTACACTAGACAAAAGAACTAGATGCAATTTTTCTATCAAAATGTGACTTGAGAGTAGATTAATAGGTTAGTTCCATAAATAAAATTTATTGCTTCTAAGTCCATCTTTTTATGTTAGAAACTACTTGAAAATTGTTACTCTGTCTCTGGTGCTGCAACCACTAAAACCTTCCTGCTTTTACCTGTGGCATGCACACAGTCCCCCGGGAAAGCTCTCTGCACAGCTTGCTCACCGGTCGTGGATGCAGTTGCAGCAGCTGGGAATGTCGTAGGGAGAGCTGCCTGTGGAGCAGGAGACACAGGAGGAGCCCTGGCTGCAGCGCTCCAGCTGCCACGAGAGCAGGTTTGCCCCAAAGCCTTGCATCTCTATCATCTCACTGGTGTCTGCAGAAAAACCAAACAAGACAGCAGACATCAGCCTTTTCCCTTCTTTCCTCCCTTCTGTGCATTCTCATGGTTCATGCTTTACTTCTCAGCAGGCTCTGAACCTTGAATCCAGAAACAGGAGAGCAGCATCCTCAGAATCACTGCTCTGGGCAATCTGGACCTGCTGCATGCTGGGCAGGGTCCCTTCCCAGGAAGCCAAATCCCTTCACCATTTCCCCCTCTCTTGCCCACGCACATCCCAGTTCATGTTTCAAAAGAGAAAAGGGTGCTGCAGTAACAACTGAACTGGCTCTTGTGTAGTGCTATGGAAATGTTATTTATGGCCAGAAGAGATCATCTGGCCCAACCTTCTATTTAATTCAGGCCTCAGAATTTCATTGTGCACTTCCTGGAATCAGCCATGGAACTGCTGGTCCAGCCACAGTGAAAGTTGAAGCATGGAAGAAATTAAGACAAACCAAGTCAGTTACTTTCAGAAGATGCTTCTTTCCCCCTCAGAACCAGATATTCAGCACAAAAGGACAGTTCCAGTCCTGCTAAAGTCCACACCAAGTTGATAAAAGGATACTCTGCAGGAATATGGGATCCAACAGTACAATGCAGCTTCCTGAGTTATCCCTGCTCCACCAAATCTATTTGCTTTTTTAACTAGCTTCAAGAAGGCAACTCAAAAAATCAGCAGTTTCCTTCAGAAAGCTTGGCTTCAGTTCTTCAGCCTTTCCAACTGCCATTTGAGCACGTAGGGTTTTTTGGTTTATAATAAATAACTGGCCTTTCAGCTCACCCATGATTAAAATTAAGGCAAATACCATGATTTATGTCATAAAGTATGTCACTAAATTAACATTTATAAGCAAAATCCAGTCCCCTG
>VZRE01005293.1:57345-86454 GCA_013396775.1 Cephalopterus ornatus | reverse complement strand
TGGAGTAAAACCATTTGTTAACAGAAAAAGCACAGGCTCATGCGGAAGCAGTCATGTGTGTTTCATTACACAAAACAAAGTGTGATGCAAAAATGCTCTTCACCTTAATTCTTCAGGAAGGAGCTGAATGACCCAGTATTTATTGCAGCTTCTTACTGGTTTCAAATAAAAACCACTGGATAAACATTTTTAGATCATTTTTGCCTCCCCTCTACAGACAGAAAAAGTGGGTTTTTCAGTTTTAATTTTTTATTCTGTTTTTTAGAGAAACAAGGAAAGAACCCCACAGAACCTAAAGATTCAGATGAAAGGTACCTGAATTAGTGAAGAATTAGAGTGAACAGCATCTTTTATTTAATTATAGTGGTGTTATCTGTAACTTCAGCTACATGCAAAAGTCGAGCATGTTGCAAAATGTCAAAGCAAATGGCTGGCAAACCTGCTACAACAGTGTTGTCATTATGGAGTGGGGCTGCTGGCGAGACAGGCTGGGCCAGCAGGCACATCCCTAACGCTGCCATCCCCTTCAAGCTTCAATAAGCAACAGCAGACACCTGACAGCCACTCTAGTGGGATAACTTAAAACTTCCATCATCTGACTAAAGATTAAATTGTGTTCTTATGCTTTAGACCAGTTGGCCTCTTAACGTGTAAGAGGCAGAGTTCAATGTTCTTCCTTCCATGATTGCCCTATTCAGGCATGATCAGTTAGGACACACTGAAACTTCCTAAAACAGCATCTTTTTTCAGGGGGAACACTCTATTTTCAGAACTTCTGTCCATCCATGCTGTCCAAGAACTCTTTATTAATTTGGTCTGGGTTTTATCAGTTTCCAGGGGCTGCTCCCTTGGGATAAGTGTGTGGGCAGCCTAGAGGAATTTGGGAGGATCTCCTTCATGCCCTGTCTAACCAGAACTTCAGCACTGTACAGAGATGCAGAGCAATCAGCATCTCCTGCAGTCAGTCCCACCAGCCCAGAGCCAACATCACTTGGAACCAAAATCACTGCTCCACTATTTAAAGGTGTAAGAGAAAGCAAGGACTTCTCAGAATCCAGAACTACACTACCGGATCCCAAATGCACACACTTCTTGAGAATACCAACTTAAATAATCTGTTATGACTTGTTTTAGGAAAAGAAACAGATGACAGATTTGTGGAGGTTGGTGGAAAGTCTCACAGTGGATCCTCTGAAGCCCATCCAGCCTATGGATGCAAGTGGAATGAAAGCACAGACCCCAGAAATGCATTGCATCTCCATACAACCTTCTCTGCACACCTCTGCTACCTCTCAGAGGTGTCCAGAGTGGCCCTGTGTACCCAAACCACCCCTAGGCCGACACTGTCCCTCACCACACTTCTGCCCTCTCCTGCCCACACAGGCACATCCATTCCTGGCCGTGCCCAGCACATCACTGCTCCCACTGCACTGGTTCTGCCCCACTGCTCCAACCCAAGGCTGCCCTCCCCACTCTGTGCATGACCAGCTCGTGAAAGGAGAACACAGAGAGCTGTTACACTCCCTCCTTCTGAGAACCTCCTCTAGTGTCCAGCCTTTAGGAAGTGTCCAGCCTTTATGAAAGTGGGGCAGGAAGGCTCTGGCAAGAGAGGGGGTTTGCCTGTTCAGCAGCACGCATGTCAAAGGAGAGGGAAGGTGCTGTTCCCACTCCCCACAGGCTGTGAGCACATTCCCAGCCTCTCTGCACAATCACCTCCATCTCCAGACCTCTCGGTGTAAGTGAAATGTTCTTCCCTGCAATAATGCCAACACTGTTGTATGCACCAGTGGAAGGAGCTGCAAGAGAGCTCTGGGACACAGCGGGAGGAGGATAAAAACCTTTCATCCTATTAGGAGCTGTGAGGTTCCGAGAGCAGATCATTGATAGCATTGCGTGTAGCTTATCTTCCTCCTCCTCATCATCGTCAACAGAGGTAGAGCGGCTGGCAGCTAAGTGGTGGTAGTTAATAGTTACTGCTCAAAGAAAATAGTGAAAGAGGAGCATAAGAAGAGAGAACTCGATTCTGTGGGAAAGCTCAAAAGGACATGATCAGCAAAGACAAAGGACCTGAATCTTGCCCTCGAGGGTACAAGCTCCTGTAAACAGGTATGAAAAATGAGTTTCTTACAGAAAAAAGCAGCTTCACCGAACTCAGGGCAGCCTTTGAGTGTGCACAGGCTGTGAGAGCACACGTGTCACATCATGGCAAGGGAGAAAGCTCCCAGTGCCTGCAGTAGCTAAGTGTGCTTTTCAACAAAGCTCTGCAGGAATTCTTGGCTCCAACTAGCTCCTGTCCTTCACCCTGCCCCTATGGACAGCAGACCTTGGCTTCCCAGCTCTGCCTAGTCCTGCAGACACACGGGACCCCGCAGCAGGCACCAGCCCCTCTGCCTGGCACAGCACCCACAGGACTGTGCCCAGTGTGCCCCTAGACTCTGCAGTCCTCTCCATCCAGGCAAAGGCAGAACATGCTTTGCTGGTGTGTGCACAGACTTACCTGTGCCAGCTCAGAAGCCCTAACACAGCCTGGCCACTACTGTGGTCCCATCCCCGGGGTAAGGAGGGTACAGAGGAGATTCCTGCTTTTTCAGCTACAGTAAGTCCCAATAGGAGCAGTAACTCCAAATCCCCTGTAAACTTTAGGGCCTGATCTTCCGGGGAAATTCTTGCTTCTTTGCCAAGGGGAATAAAACCAAACATGCTGTTTGAGAACTAACTCAAATGCCTTCTGCATGTAAGGAATTTGTATTCACTGATGACATGAGGTGGTTTGGTGCTTGGGAATTCATTTAGTTTCCTTGGAAGGGCCTTTATTTATCCATTGTTAAGTTCTTGCTTCTAAGCCAGGAAAACTTAGCCCAGGGAGTTCTTGGAGAACTTTAAGAGTTGAGTTTATGGGGTTTTTTTCCTAATAACAACATTATAAGCAAGCAGTATGGCCAGTAAAAATATCCTCACTTCAGGAGCAAAACTGCTCTTGGCTAGTCGAGCCATCTTTTTGGTTTTAGTTTGCAAGCCCAGGGGAGTATTTTGAAAACTTCCTCTGCAAAACACAGAGTAAATATAAATAAAATTCCCCACCTTGATTCTATTCCTAAGATAATAAGTCCCAGTGCATTAAGGAAACCTAAGCTGTACCTGTTGATCACAATTATCTCCTCAGTGAAATTCTGTGATAGGGTTTCCCCCCCAAAAAACCCTGGCTTGTCTGTTACCTCCAGGTACTTCCCAGGATATTACTTCAAGGTTTTATCAGATGTTTGGTTTGGGTTTTTGTTTGTTTTTTTTAAACAGAGCTGAACAAAGGCACTTACTGTTATCATGTTTGTGTCCGGGATAGATAATTCTGAACACGTAGTCTGTGGATGTGTCCTCAGCTGGCACCTCCTCCAGGTCCACTGATTTATTGCTGTTCCGTTTTCGAAGCTTTGGAAATACCTTACCCTAGAGAAAATAACAATTCCATGCATTCAGCTATGAGTGACTAACAGAGTACAACAAACTAAGTACTGCAAACCTCTAGCATTTTAAGTCTTCAAACTTTCAATGATGGGAGGAGGTGAGGGAGAAAACTGTAAAGTCCTATACAGCAGGTGGTTCAGGGGCATGTAACACGGGTTTCTGTGCACTGTAAACCAGCCTTTTCTTGTACTCTGTGGGAGCTGGGCACCCCAAGCCTCTGGCAGCAGCTCTGTCCCAGTCCATCCAAGTCTTGTTCCTGCCAGCTGGTTGTATTTTGATGTAACAGCAGATTCCAGTTCATTGCTCAATGGGGCAATGAAGGTATGAACAATTTTTATAGACCATCTGTATAAGAATCAAATTTGACTAAATGGAGTTATTTTGCCTCCCACTTTACTATAAAGCAGCTGAAAATGAATGCCCAGACCTTGTGGATCAGGGACATTAAGACCAGCCCCATCTACTACAACAGCCCACCAGAAAAGACAGTACCTTGCCCTGTTGGGACCACAGTGGTGGCTCCAGCTGACCACGAGGCAGGAGACCATTTTCCAGACAGGACAGGAAGGCGAGGAGGTGCCCTCCTTGGGGGAAGTGCAGTGGAGGCTTCTGAGTTCCATCCTGACTCACCAAGACTAATGTCCATCTGCTTTCTGCTGCAAAGAAGGACAAGGGGAGTCCACACTGTTACACTAGAACCTCTATTTTCTACTCTAACCCCCTAAATAAATTTTATTGGTGATCATCTCTAAGTAGTTAACTAAACCTCTGTAAGACACAGTGTGATCTAGGGATGATCTCAGCCCTTTACTCCTAAAGAACCTCAAGATACAAGCAAGCTGTGACAGGCCTCCTGCAGTTGTCCTCTTCTCTCAGCCAGGATTGCAGATTTTAACACTCATTCCCACACATCCATAACTAGTCAGAGGTGTTCCTGACACTGAGAGAGAAAAAGACATAGCTCAAGTGGCTCTCCTGCTTATGTATTTTAAAGCAAAATATTTAAACTGTCTTCTAAAACAGGCTCCTAGTTCAAAAAAGTCCTTCAGTCCAATTGTAACTCAAATCTGACTCCAAATAAAATTTCTAAATGTTCTGTCTTTGCCCTGTGATTCTGACTTGAGGCTTGTGGCCAGGAAAGCTGTGGGAGAGAAGTGGCATTCCAGATTCTCCCTCCATTGAGCAGAATGGGCTCATGAGCTCTGGCTGGAAGGGGCTCTGGGGGGACCCCGGGAGAGGACGGGTTATGCTTACGTTGCTGATGGCAGTGGATGCAGACAATCTGGCTCAGTGGCACTATCAGTGCGTAGTCCCAGTAAACACTAAAGGGGAAGGAAAGTGCAAGAAACATTGTTTTTTCCATATTCATTAATGTGCTATGAAAAATACACATGAAGTTTTAGAAACAGAATGGTGTGGATTAAGCATCTGAGAGCATGGTTCTGGGGTTGAAGGAAGCATTGCCTGAGGACACATACCTGCCTGGTGCAAGACTACCTGTCTTCCTACTGAAGCAGAATCCCTAATCCAATGAATAACTGACCTAACGAAAGACAATGACATTGCAGGTCTCTCTTTTGAGGCTGAGATCAGCCACAGGTGCCAAGTGATTTGGGACCCTCTGAAAGGATGTACAAGAATTCTAATGATCGAAGGTTGTGTTGAGCCTTTTTTCCCGAACACGTGGAAGAGCAGGCTTTTGTTTTCCTTTAGAAAAGGCCTTATATCCAAATGCAGGACAGGACCCTTGGAAAGTTGCTTCATCTCTGACAAAACAGAACAGAACCCAAGCTGTCCAACACCTCAATTCAGGCACTATTCAGAAGCCCTTCCATTAAATCAGCCTTGTTACACTTATATCATGGTGTCAAGTACACAAGGAATAAACACCGTGAATGCTTCCCATCTTTCCTGAGTGTAATGAATACCTTTTCTCCAGCTCTGAATCTCCAAGGGTTCCATTCATCAACTGGTTTGGAGTCCATTTTAATGTCAAATTATCTGCTGACTGATGAAGGGAGAGATACCCAGGAATTGCTTCCAGGTCATCTTTCTGTTCACGGAAGCAACAAACAGACAACCCAAGTGACTAAAGTGCACAAAGTACCTGTACAAAATACATGTTCCAGCGTTCCTATGCCCCATAAATGCCAGAGGCACATTACCTGGGAACTGCTGAGGGAAACCTTAACAACAAAAGTTACTGGTATTTAATATTACTGCTAGAAAGAGGGGGAAAATCACAACAGAGTCACTAGGTTTATGAAATATAGTGCAGTATGTTTGTTCCTGCCTACAGGCCCACTTCACGTTCACACTGGGCAGGCAGTGAAAGCATCTGTCATGTCTTAATCTACCTCAGCATAACAGAGTCAAGCAGGAAGGCAGCACTGTCCTGAGCCCTTGACAAGCCTGAGTAGTGCCCTCTCCTACCCCATTGACTTCTCAAGTCGCAGCCATGGGCCCAAAACTCACCGGCTGGACCAGGACATTGTTTTTGCCATAGAGGAGGTGTGTTCGGGAGTTCTGGTGCAGTGACTCCACGTACTCCCTCGCCGAAGCAGCAAAGGGATCTTCTGACGTGCTGCCGCTGGAATGGCGCTTCCGGATCTAGCAC
Source organism: Cephalopterus ornatus (assembly GCA_013396775.1). Lineage (NCBI taxonomy): Eukaryota > Metazoa > Chordata > Aves > Passeriformes > Cotingidae > Cephalopterus > Cephalopterus ornatus. The sequence continues at coordinate 80,375 of VZRE01005293.1, read as the reverse complement.
AGACACACACACAGCCAGGCAGGTCAGGCGGGACAGGGTGACTGCACTGGCAGGGCAGGAACCCGGGAACTGCGCCATTTACACCAGTCTCCACAGGGTGGGACTCTTTGGAGAGCCAGGAGACTTTGCAGAGAAATCACCTGGACTCTGGCTCAGCTCTGACCACAGCAGCTCAGAATTTCTTGTGAGTTACTCGGCCAGATCACAACTGTCAAAAGCCACAGAATTTAGTGCTGGATATCAGACTTTTCTACACTGAGACAAAGAGGACACTGGGACTTTTAATCTGTGATAAAGGCTCCATTACAGAACAGAAAGGTTGTTCCAGATTCAGATCTCTCCCACATGGGGTTGTTTTTATTATCAACCTGTACCTTAGCTCAGAAACAGCTACACAGTAAATACCTACTCCCAGGGCTGGGCGCTTGGAGGGAGAGTCCTGGCGGCCGTGGACTCCTTGGATGCGGTGCCGCTGGACCAGCTCATCGGCCGAGGGGTCTGTCCAGTAGTGATCTGCTGTCTTCAGCTTGGTGTACTCCAGAGCACAGGGACCAACTAGGAAAACAGCCAGGAGAGAAACCTTCCTAGCCTGTTCACCAACACACAGTCCTATCCTGCTGGCTGAGCACTGAAGGCGGATTTCCTCCTCCAGCCAAGTGAATATTAATGATCTCTGATCCTACAGGTCAGCCCATAATACAGACAACACATACATCCTATCACCTAGGGCTGTGTCAAAGGATTCCTGTAGGTCACAATACTCTGCCACAGCAGCATCAGCAGTTACAATCTGCCAGCAAGCATTAAAAAGCCATTCCCGTTCTGTTTTGTGATCCAACCAAAAATTAATAATAAAACCAGATGACCAGTCTGTAGTGGGCTCATAAGCAACAAAACAACCTCTTTGGTGTGGCTCTGTTATAAATAGCTAAACTACATGTGAGAGATAAAAATCACCTCTTGTAACAGAGTTATAATACAAAATGTTTTAAGAAACAATTTATTTTCTTCAGCATAAGAAGAAACTTTGCAAGAACTCACCTAGAAGAGAAGCCAGTATTGGGCCACAAACAGGATCTGCGAGTAAAGCTTCTTTCTCATAATATTTACTAGGAATAAAAGATCAGAGCCCAGTTAAAAACACTGGTTGGTATTTTTGAAAGCTCCTATGCCTCCCGGTAGCATGGGTCCCTTGACCTGATGTCACACGTTACTGCTTACCAGAAAGCAGCCAAAGGAAGCAGAGAGCAGGGCAGAGCAGCCAGACAGGCTCCTCCAGCGCCTGCTGTGCCCCCTCCCAGTTCAGGGGGACTCCGGTGTGTGTGTGGGAAGCTGGGCTGCTGAGGTCACCTTCCAGGTCACCTTCATGCTTAATAAAAACTGAGGCCACACACTCATTTTGAGACCCAATTCAGATAATTACATTACCTGTATGAAAGGGAAAGTCTAAGAGTTTGGTTGTAAGAGTGTTACCAAGGCTGAGAGCGGGATCCAGGCCTGGAGTGCTGTGCACGCACTGAAGCAGAACTCATCTCAAAGTTTGGGTTTGGTTACAGTTCTAACACAATGGGCTAATAAGAAAACTGTGTATCTGAACAGCCAGAGACAGGAGCAAAGGGATCCAATATATTTCCTGAATTTGAGAGGTAGAGGGAAAGCAGTTGCTAGAATTACCCAGAAATCACCAATGCATCTCCTCTAAAAGCTCTAATGGAGCCTGACTGGCTCACTCACTGACCACGTGAAGAAGTGTTGTGTTGGGTTTGCAGCTAAAGAAGGCTTCTACAACACAGCGTGTCCTGAACTGTGTTTAGAGATCATTAAAACATATTGTAAGAATACTATGAAGAAATAATTTAGTTTATTTTAAACATCTGCTTTAGAAGCAGATAATTTCCTAAACTATATCAGTAACATTGACTAGATCTCCATGGAGTATAAAAGGAGGCTGGAACCACTAATTCAATAAACCTACACCCCAGACTTCTCCATTTAACCAGCTGAGCACCATCCATACATACTCGGGATGCACATTCTGCCCCTCATCAGCTGTGATAATCCCAGGCAAGTCACCTCCTCTCAGTATGCTCATTCTGCCTCGTCTATTCTTTAACTGAGCTCTTGAGAGGCAGCAGCTTGCCTTGTGCTCAATGTGTTTACCCACTATATTTGATCTGGGGCTTTGGGCACTATTGCAATATGGAGACAAACAATAACTCTCTGCAAGCAATTTTGTCCATTTTCCACAGAGACAAAACAATCCACATATTCTTAAACACCTCTTTCATATGTGAGGAATCACCTCGAAGCACTGTCAAGAACAATGAAGAGCTACAAACAGTAGCTCTTGCAATGACCCCAAAGTCTTGCCATTACAGCAGGCAAAGCTGCCTTACAAAACCACACAGCCAAAAAATCCAAACACCCACATTTCCTGAATGCCACTGTCCTCTACAGTCTGTTCACTAGATGGGGCTCAAACTCTAAAGCGCCTGCTCCTCCTCTAGGACAGAACAGCTGAAGGATGTGAACATGGAGCATTTGAGCAGTAATGTCAAAAATGCATGCCAACAAGCCTTAGGAAGAGGTTTGTTGTATTCACCAAATCAGGTTCTCAAAATCACACACCTGCAACTAAGGACCTGATCCTCACTCCTCTAAAGGATGGGGAAGGCAGCAAGGTGAACATCTCCAGCACACAGTAATGGAAAAATTGAGAGCAAACTCTCTTGTCTCCTGGTGGATTATACAGAAAAGAAATTAAAAAACCTTGTGCCCACGTATCCACAGACACTGAGACAGCAGACTGAAATGCTTTCATTAACTCTGTCTCTGACACAGCCAACCCTCCCTCTGTCTCTTCTGCACACAGCTCATAAACCAAGCTGGTATTACATATCCCAGAGCAACAGTTTGCCTGAACAGCACAAAAACCTTTCTTCCATTCTCTTGCTCTTTAGTGGGAAGATACATCATGAAACTAAAGCTGATGACAAGGAAAACAGTAATGCAAACTTGGAAAATACTGTGAAAGTAAGTTGCTCTGACTCAGCTCTTGTCCTTGGTCAGACCCCTGGGCTTTGATGGGCACGAATGTGTCCCCCAGTGTGCGATGACAAGAGGACCCCTGCACACAAACTGCAGTGGCAGCAGACACACACATACCTTTCTGGGACCACATCAAGCCTTAGTGTCCCTCCCTTTATCTTTTTACAGGAAATTGTCCCCAGTGTGCCCCATAAGTCTTCTGTATCATCAGTTATGGGAGGGCAGGAAGGGTAAGAGTTAAGAGCCACCCCTTGGGAAACCACAGCTGATCCTGGGCAGCAGGAAGCAATGACAGAACAGAGAGAACTCGTCTTTTCCTCTTAAGGAGTCCCTGTGGAATACATCCATAAAGCACTGATGCTCTTCTCTGGTTTTGCAAGGGAAGATTCATTTTACACAGAGCTTGACTTTTCTAGAAAGGAAACATGATTCAAAGAACTTGTTTTCACAACCCTAAGGTTTTATGTCATTAACTCCTCCTAATTTTCCCTTCTTTCATCTACAAAGGGCATTTTCCTCTCTGACATCCTGAAGTTCCAAAGGATTATTTTCAACTCATGACCTATTAGAAGACATTCCTATTCCACTAAGGTCTAGGTCCCATTAGAGTCTGGGCACCTAATATACTTGAAGTTAGGGGTTTTAGCTGATTTCTGGAAAGCTGAATGTCTGTTAAAAATTTTTGTAAGCCTGAAACACCGTCAGTGATTAAAAACAAAAGTACATCGTTTTCTAAATGTCTGTGCAACTGGTTTTCATCTGACCAGAACTCTGCATCACAGAGCTTTGAAGACTTTTGACGAAATCCCTTGCTGCAGACACCTAAACCCAGCATCAGTCCAACAAATCCCTGTTTCTGCTCCTTTTCTTACCTGCAGTTATCAACAATGTACTGCACAATCTTGTCCAGCACTTTCTCAATCAAGGCTGTCCGAACCCAGATGTGTTTGATGGCCTGAGGTGTCAGGACAGGTGTTTTGCTTGTGGTTGATCCCTGTCTCTTGAGAGGTTCTTGCCCACTTGGCTGATTTTTCCTGCAGAAGGTGATAAAGAAAAAGTCGTCAGAATTTTGACGGCTCTTCTCCCAAGAGCTCTCCACGTGTGGAGGTGTTGGAACACACACTGTGGGTTTGACCAGTGTAGGATCTGCACCCCTGAGTGAGCATCACTCCCTCTGGGCTGTGGAGTTCTAGTCAGACTACCATCAGCAATTTGCTGAAAATCACAGCTCTGAGGATCCAGGATGCCTCCGTTTTGAGTTATTTACAGGAGGAGTCTGTAAAGATTATCCAGTTCACAGGGACAGCTTCCTGCTGCACAGCACTGCACACTGCCTTGGCTCTCTGCATTGGGCTGAGAGGGGAACAGCAACCCTCTTAATCCCTTTCCCAGAAAATTTTCCCCTTAGAATAGCAGAAAGTTCAGTTTTGCCTCAGTGAGGAAAGAAACTGTGACATCAACCATCTGCAGCAGAAAATCCATGTTCTCAAGCGATTCTGTTTGCCAGCAACCAGGTTCCCTTTCAGGAAACTGCCCAGTTACAAAGAGTAAATACATTTGTTTGGGGCTCTTTTGGGTGAGATCTGCAATTCCCCTCTGCATTTACATGGTCCCTAGTCCTCCAGGAGGCCATGACAGCACCTCTACAAGGCAAGAAATGCACGACAGCACTGACTTCTGAGCACTTCGAGTGTGTTTAGTTGCATCCTAAACAGTGGCTTTCTTGAGCCACAGCCTCAGGACCAATGAGGCAGCTACAGCCCTCCTGTCTCATGTCACACACCCAGTGAAGCAAGTCCACCCCCCCCCACCTCCCATTAATCTCTTTACTGTGCGTATTTTCCACAGCACTTAAATTTTGTGGCTGTTAATAGCTGAAAACCACAAAATTCCAAGAGAAACCACAGAATTTAAGTCATTTGCTCCCTTCCGTCAGAGGACACAGCCAAAGATCTCTCTAGTAGTTAGAGCAGTTTGTGTAGGCTCTTAACCAGGAGAGGCTGCTGAATTTTCAACAGAAAGCATCCTTCTTCCCAACACTTTCAAAAATAAAATAAAATGCCAGTCTGTATCAGTAGGCACACAATTAAAAATATATCAAAAATAGGAACATACCTGCTAAAAACTACATAACAAAGCCTGATAACTTCAAGTCTAATAAAGATAAATGCCAGAAAACGACACAGAAATATAAATGCTAATTTAAAAAACTGTCAGTAATTGAAGACTTCAACAGAACAAGAAGTTCAGCTCTCTTCGCAAAGCCCTTCTTACAGCAAGTTGATCAAAAGGCTAAAAGTTCCTCTGATGCACAAATAGCTCTTAGGGCTCAGCAGTGCCTACAAACAGAAGGAAAAAAGGTCCTGTCCTGAGCTTACAGGACAAGACACTCCTCCCACAGGCTCACACACTGTGACTCCATTAGCAGAACCACATGGAAAATTGCACTACTTGCCAGTAGCTACAAATTTAAGACTTTCAGTAATCTCTAGTCCTTGAGTCAGGACAAATTCTGTTGTGCTCAAGTCCAGTGTGTACTTAACAGCTTTCCTGTATCATCCTTCCTCCCATCAGTCTTGTATCCATCAACTTAACTATTCCTACCATGATACCCACAAATCTGTCACTGGTTTGACAGAAGCATGCCAAAGCAGCTTTCCCACTAAGCCTATTCTTTGGTTCCTCTTTCCACCCAGTCCCTTCTCCCCGAGCTGGTCCACCATACCCTGCCTGTGAGCCCCCTGAAATCACCAGCAATCAGTCACTTCTGTTGCTGTGTGTGGGCTGGACGTGCTGCTCTGCCGTACTGAGAAGCACAATGAGACACCAAAGCCCCAGATCTCCACCTCTGTCCTCTGCTTGCTGCCAGCTTGATCAAACACAAACAGCTGCCTTATTGTTACAGCCACTATGAGACTCGTGGCCCAGGCAGGGCCCTGAATTCATCGAGCAGCCTGTGAGCCCCCAGCACGCTGCACACACACACACACACGGCACGAACCCTGCTGACAAACAGACCTCGGCCTCACCTGCTCTCCACCTGCTGCTGCAGCTCCTGCACCTTCTTGCACACGTCTCCAGCTATGGGGCACGTCTTGCCCACCTTGGTGAAGAGTGCAGCCACCTTGTCGGTGCGCAGGAACCCGGCAGCCCTGCGCTTCAGCATGTGCAGGAGACACGCCTCCACCACGCCTGCGGGACAGGGCACAGAGACAGCGTTAGGGACACAGGCACACTGGAACTCAAAATCAGATGATGCCAGCATGTGTCTAATCGGCAACTACAAGCACCTTGTAGGTACAGATAATGGCAGGATATAAACAAACTGAAATCTCCCAGTAATTTCACCCCACTGTGCATATCACAGACTCACACTGTAACACCCTGATGGCACCAGTGGTGCACTGCACTATGTCAGCCTTGCAAGACTGCAGCAGAAATCTATTGAGGTCTCATGTAACCTGCTGCAGGGAAGAGAAAAAAAGGAAATACAAATTAAAAAAAACAAACAACAAATCAAAACAAAAAATAAGCCTTCCCCATCTATCGGCTTTTAGAGTGAGACTGCAGATGACTCACACAGTCAATACTGCCCATACAAAGGGGTGAGGGATTCATTCACAGGGAAGGGAAGACCCAGCTGTAGTGCCAGGTGTGCCCAGCGCAGCCCACGCGGGCAGGACAGCCCTCACAGGGTCTGCATGAGCACCGAGCTCCCCTGCACTGCCTGACAGCAGGGCAGCCCCAAGGGAAACCACAGCTCCAATTGCCACGTGAAATGTTCCTTACAGTAACACATGGCTCTCCATCTGCTCCGATACTCTCTGCCTCTCACCCAACACTCAGCGGCTCATTTTGAGAGAAGGCAGCTTTTCATTGTTGCACTTTACGCCCAACACTGTCAGGTGCTGAGCACTTCCTGAAGACTCCTCTCCTTACTGTACTTGAAGGCTCCTGAATGCCTGCATCTGAAAAGCACCTGTCTGCACAGCCCTGGAAACCAACCCGGGTCCCAGGCAAGGCTGAGGGGCACACAGAACACCTCCTGCCTAGAGGCTCCTGCCTGGGCTGAACCCAGCAAAAAGCAGACTCTGAGGTGCCAGAACAGGGCACTGCCAGTGGCCTCAGCTTGGGCAGACTCCTGTTCTCTCTGGACACGAGCTCGATGGCATCAGATATGGCCACTGAGCAGCAGGTCTAGCACTGCTTCCCATGCACTTCCAATCAGAACTACTGCCCATAACACAACCACGCCAGCAGGCACAACAGCCTGTTCCCTGGGAGGAGTACCAGGACTCATGGCACATCCCTGCATGACCCTCTCAGCAACCAGCTCAGAGCAGAAGCCTCCCCTGCGATCACAGGCCGGCAGGAGCCAGTGCCAGGACATCTCAGTGGCCAGGCTGGCTCCTCTGCCAGCCAAGCAGCAGCCGGGGCAGCACAGGCAGGGAGAACACGGCATGGGGAGAACATGGCACAGGGAGAACACGGCGATGGCAGCACGGGACGTTCTCCACATCACCTGCCTGCCTCCTCTCTAGCAACCATCACAACAGCTCTTAACCCGGCAACTCTTTTTCTCTGCCTTTCAATTAGAAATAAAGAAAGAGAAAAAAGAGAAGCAGCTTTCCAGATGCCTGGAGCAATGCAGCAATAATTGGTTCCAAATCCTGAACGAAGCAACCTGCCTTTAAAAATAACTGCAAAGAAGTGCATTGTTGTTGCTTAGGAAACAGGGTCTCTTCCCACCTCCACTGCTTTTTTTTATTTCTTTAAAACAATAAAATATTAATGAAACAAATTTAGTGAAAAGCACAGCAGGCACAGCTTTAATTATTAATAAATGCTGCAGCTGCCACTGAGGGCAATTTCCACAGTGGCTGTCTCTAAAGCCCCAATATTTAATTAGTCCATTGTGACATTTCTCATCACAAGGACTTGGATAACATCAGTCCCCAACTGCCTGTAGCACATGTGTAGGGATTATTTGTGAGGGGAGAGACGCTGGGCTTCACCACTGGATTGCCTCAAAATGTATGTTCCACAGCATGAGAGATCAATGCATGCCCAGTTCTACGTGTGAGGCACCAACACTGCATCAGGGTGCAGGTTACAGCCCTGCCAGTGTGACCCTCAGGGCACTTCATTCTCCTCCACTTCATCCCCTGACTGAGACTTGCAGCACTGCTTGTCTCCAGCTCTTCTCTCCAGGCTGCTTTCTACAAGAACTATTCCAGAGCAGACGACTTCACATTGACATCTGACTTGATCTGAATGTGCTTTCAAACACCCCCTGCCTTTCATCCAGGTGACTACAAAACACCCAAGGAGGGCAGCACATCTTGCGATAGAGGTGCCATCCCATCCCAACCCCGGGGACTGGGGGGATGTCCCCCTGGTAGCACAGGACAGCAGGAAGGCATCTCTCCAGCACAGCGAGCAGCACCAGAGTGGCACAGCACAGCAGCCAGGGGCAAGCTGCCTGACAGAGCCCCACAGGGCTTCCCCTTGGCTCTGTGTCCAAGGCAGGCACTGATCTCCCTGCACCTTGCCAGCACTGCCCACAGCCAAACTCAGTCGGAAAGCAAACTTAACACATCCTGAACACACCGGGAGAAGAGTTACCTCAATCACCTCTGCAGAATCTTTTAAAGGATGGGAGAGAACCTTGGCAATGGTGCTTTCTGATAAACCAAAAATAGGCAATGCCCTGGAGTCACAAAGTGCAAAGCTCAGATTGCTGCCTAAAGAGACAACACATAAACCTTCCTAGGGGTTATACCTACGGACAGGGAAATGAAGTTATTTACCTATGTTAAAGAAAATGAAGCATTTTCCTCCCTTTGGAATCTGACACCCTAAAAAGACACTAATTGACATCAGAAAGGCATCAAAAGCTGGTCTTGTGCACGCACAGGTCACTTGTACACACATACACATGGACGGATACAGGTATGTGTGCACACAGCTGAATAACCAGTGTGAGCTCTCTGGACACAGCCCAACGTGATCTCAGCCTGCCTACAGTCACTGTACCTACAACAAACACAGGCAAAAACTCACCAGATAAAAAGGCAGCAACTCATTACACACGGACTGGAAGAGCAGCACTGCACTGGGAATAAATCAGCACAGCTCAGGTAATTCCCTTGAATGGTTCCACTAACAGCAGCCATCTAAAAATACATTAACTCCAGCCAGTTTTGAGGAACATTCCCTGCAATATCCACTGCTGAATTTAATTAAGTGCAGATATAGTATTGACTTACAGTTCAGATAACCACGGTGCCCACCAAGCTTTGGAAAGTGTCACTTTTTTATGACTTCACCACGGCTACTTCTTGCAGAGTCAGGTGAACAAGTTTGGTTTTCTCCTTTTTTGCCTTTAGAAAAATCTTGACATGACTTAATGGAGTGTGAAATGAGAGCTCTGGGGCAGGAAGGGTGGTGAGCAGAGAAAAGAAGGCTTGTGGAAGGATAATTTATGGGGTATATTTAGCAGATGAGATTTTCCTTAGACAGGAAAAAATATTGCAGCTAAATACCTTGTTTTCATGGAAACTGTGCACAGGGAATCGAATTCATGAGGCTGAAGAAATTAGGAACAAGTGAAAAGAGGAGGATGATAAAGAAGACATCAGATGCTCACGATCTCCAGCTGCTGTTGCTTTACCCAGATAATCACAGAGCTGCCCAGTCTGAGAGCAGTTTTACTGCCAGGTTGCAGCATGCTCTGTCACTGAGAAGGGCACGCTGAGCAGGTGAGGCTCGGCTGTACCTGTGTGTCAGCCAGGAACTGCAGAGGAGGTACCCAAATGTGCCCCTTTGCCCCCATTCACCTACCCATGTTTGGTTCTGCCACATAACATCCTGTTCAGTAATTCCCTAGAAAATAAAACAGTCTCTAGATGGACAATCCTCACTTCTAAAGATAGCTCTGGCCAGGAAACATCAGGGCTGGAAGCTGGTGACTGCTCCCCTTTAAAATCGTGACCATTAAGCTTCAACGATCTCAGTAACCTTCAGGAAATGGAAGCGTTTCCATTAAACACTGTTAAGGGTAAATCAAAATTACTGAGGTTCCTCTAAGTATTGAATATGATCCAATTAATGGTGCAGGATTAAAGCAAAATACTTAGCAGAGTTCTCTGAAAAGCACAACAGATTATGTTTCGCTTCTCAAACTAAAAACAAGTGCAGTTAAAAAACTGTTTCATTCACATCAGAGCTAGTATTCACTCCCTCTTTCTCTTCTCCCCTCTACAGAATACCACTCATTACTTTAAGCATCATCTTTGGAGCACAATCAAAAACCTTTTAAATTTGTGTGAAAAAATATTTGCCTCCCCCAATTATGATCATCTCTGGTACTCTCTTTGGGCTAATGTGCTTATCAAGTGAGGTAGAATCTCTGTAAACTGTTTTTTACGCATTATTCATCACCAAAAATGTTTGTTTTCCAAACAGGAGCAGTAGTACAGTCACGGTTGTGTTTTGTTTGTGAGAGACCTGCATTTCCATAGCAGATTAACTACTTTTTTTTTTTTAAATATCCATGCTGAGGTTAGAAAGCCAAAGAATTAACATGATAAACTGTCAGGTTGAACAATGGTTATTTACATCTGTTTCTACAGAAGTTACATTTCTGTGAGCCAAGGAAAAAAAGGAGAGAAAACTGAATTTTCTGTCAAATCTATGAGAGCATGGTGCTATTTAGAAGCCTCCAGAGAATCACCTAAAAACCTCAAAGCATAAGATATCTCTTCCTAATGGGGCTGATTTTCAGAAGTGGAAGGCTGCCACTCCAGCTGAAAACGATGGGAACAGCTCGTCGTGTGGACACTCGGGTCACTCCACAAATGAGGTCCACAGCAGCTCCAAGTCAGTGTCCAGTTCCTCTCATCTGTCAACACTTTGGTGCCATATTTTAAACAGGAGGCAGGAAAAGGGCTTCCACCAGGAATTCACTTCTTGCCTTAAAACCCAACAGTTTCCCACATTGCTGCCTTCCACGATTCTACTGCGAGTTGTGGCTATTGGATATTCTTCTGACAGCTGTAGCCTCTTGAAGCAAGCCACTGGATAAGAATCTCTGGGTAAGAAATGTACCTAAGAGATACATTTCTATTCCTCAGCCGACTTTATTTTCCTGTCATGAACTTTAATCCAGCCTTGTAACTTAGGGCCAAGAAGGAAAAGATTTCTGACTCATGATTTTTCATTGCTTGGGGCTGGCAATCGTGATGCTTGGTGACTGATAATTGTCTGGATTTCAGGTCCTGAACGAGAACAGAACATGAACTCCAGCATCATGCAGTCGTGAGTTCCTAATTAGATCTTCTCTTTTAAACACAATTAACTTTGTGCAAAATGGGATAACAAGTCATCATACGACCAACGAAGGCAACAGCGGCACAACTAACACATGGTTGTGGTTAATCCTTGTTTCTGTGAGCAGTGGAGGTTGTTAACCAGCACTGCCGGGCACTCCTGCAGCTCACACACCAATCCATCCCCAAAACAACTCCAGGAGTCACCAGCCATCTTCATGTTCAAAGGATTCCCAATTTTCCACTGCCAGCTTTGACAGAGACTCATCCATGACTTCAGCCAATGCTATTTGATTGTGTTCCTACAAACATTTACAGGCCCTGAAGATCTCAACTAAGCACGTGGCTCCAGGAAACGCAGCCACACAATTGCCTTCCTACTGCCTCCCACCTCCAGAACGAGCGGAGTACTCATCTGCTTTACGAAGTTGGGAAGTAATGGTTAAACTGTTGGATAGAAAGTCCAATCTTATAACTGCAATCCTGTTATACACTGAATTGGTTCTAAAATGTGAAGAGGACCCAAGAGCGTGTTCTGTTTCTCAGAACACACCAGTCCTTTTGCTACGAACAGATCCTGACTGACTCAGAGATATTCCAAATAACAATTCCCTCTACTTATTTTCCAAGAAGGAAGCATCTTACACTGATGATTATACAAACGTAAGTGCCCCAGGGCTTGTGAAAGGAAACTGCAATGGATGGCCCACACATCAGGTCTTCTCCTGAATGTGCAATTAAAGCCTGAAGCACAGACATCTCAGAAGCACTTGTGGGTGACAGTTGTCCTCACTCTGCTTCCAGGAACAATAAATGCTTGTGCAGTCCTCATGTACACAGACACTGTAGGAGCTTGAGAGCAACAGCTCCAACATGAGACTAATAATGCTCAGCTTCACAGATGTAGCCATTTTCACCCTCAGCCTGGAGTCCAGCTCTGACCTACCACAACCTGGCCCAAGTCTAGGTCACATTCGAGCCTCACTGACTGAAGGGAACACAGGGAAGCTGAAGGAGCTGCTGCACAACTGACAGGAGCACATGAGAGAAACTGTACTGAGAAGTAGTAGTGTGATAATATTCTCCTACTACCTGGCACATTGTGCTTACAGATGTGGAAGTCACCCACAAAGGAAAGGATGGACCCTGCAGAGCTGGCCGGGGCACTCACAGCACTGCAGAGCTGCTGCGTGGACCTCCTCATGCATGGACCTCCTCACACCGCCCCCACCTCTCCATGCATCCATCCATGCATCTCCTCACACATCCCTTTACCTCCTCACACACCCCCACCTCTCCATGCATTCATCCATCTCCTCACACACTCCCCACCTCTCCATGCATCCATCCATCCACCTCCTCACCCATCCATTCACCTCCTCACACACCCTCCTCGACCACCGTGTCCAGCAGCTACCAAAGGTTTCACAGGCAGTTGCTTCCAGAGGAGACTGGAGTGGCAGCCGGGCAAGTCACTCCTTCGCATCCCAGGGGACATGTGCAGTGCAGACCTGCCATCCTCAAGGAAGGTTTACAAGAAGACCCAAGCACAACATTAAATACCTTTCTGCAGCTCAAAATCAGAACTGGCCTTCTCAGCTCAGCCACAAAGGGATTCCGTACATTCTAATTAGCAGGTTTAATTACTGGCAGCAGATTTATTATTCAGGCCAAAAAAAGCTTTTCGTGCAGTTCATCCTTTCCTTAATTTGAATTGAAGTCTGATTGAAAAGCCAAGTTCTGCATCTTTGACAGTGCCCAAGTTACTATTTTCACTCATGTTTAGTGCCAACCTTCCCCCAAGTAAGTACATTCCCTCTGCCAAGCAGGTATGCTGGATTTACATCCAAACAACATATCTTTTGATTGTAACACATCCCAGCCCTCGATAATCCACCTGAAGTCTATGGCCATTACCTTACAGCATGGGGATTCAGGATTATTTCATTTAATGCACTCAAAATATTTATTCAAAGACAATAAACTATTGAGACTCATTTCAAACTATACATTAAAGACATAAAGACCGTCATTCAGGTAACAGTGTCTTGGACATTCATGAATAAAGCATGTTTCAGTGCATTTGCTGTATGAAGCTGACTTAAACAAGTTTTTTAGTTGCTTAAAGCAGCACGTTACTGTCAGATCTAAAGATGGACAAGTACCCAGAAAAGGCTTAGCAAAGTGCAGGTACTTTTTGCACAAACACAACAAGGGTAATGCACTGAACTGGAAACCCTGTAAATACACTTCAGGTAACTGGAGAGACTGAGAAAAGCTTCCTTTTTCTTCCTCCTTCCCTCAGAAGTGTAGAAGCTGGAAAGGGCTGGTGTTCCCGGCGAGAACACCTCCGGCCATGGAAGCTTCGGGCACGCAGTGCAGGGAGGGCTCAGCACTCCCTGCTGCAGAGCCAGCTCAGCTGAGCAGGGCCCCACGTCAGGGATGTCAGCTGCCGTTCCCAAGGAAACGTCTCCACACAGACCAGGCTGGAAACATCCACATCCAGCTTCTCTCAGAAGCGCCAGCCTCTGAGGGTGCCACAAAGACCCCTGCGTCACCACAGCCGGGCTGAGCCCATACCTCCAGTGAGACTCGCCCCAGGCAACCCAAGGCAAGGGAACCTCTGTCCCCCCGGGCACACACCAGCCACGCTGCAGAGGCCAAACAGCTGCTACGGCTTCAATCCACAGAGCTGCATCTTCTAGAAACTGGGGGAATGAAAAAGCCCCTGGGATGTAACTGAGTTGAGAGCAAATACAGAACCCCCTCCACTTCTCACAAGGCTGAAGATGTTGGCACTGCTTTCAGCCATCTAGGACCTAGGGCAGCTAGGAAGTGTTCAGTTACTGATGCAGACAGACCCTGAAAATCAACTATCATGTATTTAAGAGACTTGCTAAACTCAGCCTTGCAGGAGAGTAAAATGATTCACAAGAATTCTATATTTATAACAAAGATTCACTGAAAATGACTCATGTACTGAGCCAATCTTATTTTAAATAGAAGGGAAAAACCTCTTGAAGAGGCATATGAAACTGGAGTGGGGGAGGGAAGAGAACTGCACACACAGGAGAGCCCCAGCCAGGAGCTGTTAGCCAAATCTGCTGGAAGGGTTTTCTCCATTCAATCAGCCAAAGAGAAAATAGAACATTCAGCTTCACCTGCTTCTGGTTTAGAGTTAATCAAGGTCTACGTTCAAAGCAGCGGTGGGCTGGGCAATAATGAGTCAGCTCATGGAGTTATTACTTCTTCAGATGCTGAAGAATCCAGAACACAAAACCAACTGGAATCACAGTGGAAGGAAGAGAGACATGTGAAGACTTTACAGTATTCCTAATTTTGGCCAAGCAGAGTCTAACAGAAATAGCTGCCTTACACCAAGCACAGCTTCCAGAACAGACCACACTGGGAGCCCTCTGGATCACACAGGCAATCTGCAGCAAGGGCACTGGATCAGGGATCCTGCACCTCCTCCTGTCCTGGGACCATTTCCCACAGTTGCTTTTTCTCCTCTGTATAGTACAAAAATGCAGTAGATAAAAGGGGAATATTTAACACAACCACAAACTCAATGGAGGAAACAGCTGCAGTCTGCACTAACAGCAATAAAACCTTACCCAGAAAACATGGTCAAATCTGGCATTCCTGCACTGAATATGAAGGATGAATCAATTCTCCTAAGCTGTAAGTCAGAGCTAACTTGCCAACAGCAACAGGCTAGTGAAGCACAGCAGAGCAAACTGGAATTTCAACGGGTTCGGAATATCACTTTCAGGAAAGGTTACTATTCTCTGGCTTTGGCTGTCAATAACGTGTGTCAATCCTTCCTTGTCTGAACAGTCCACTTCCACCCAAAGCCAAATCTATCTTCCCCTCTGCTTAACCTCCGCACTGCCATCACACCTAACCCAGCAGCTGGCAGGCTGCAAGTGCTCTGCTCTGAGAGATTCAGCAGTGCGGGGATCATGGCTGTTCTCCAGTCACTCAGCATCGCTCCCTTTGAAGTGCTGAGAGAAAGCAGCCAAGAATCCCCAGGCCCACACACATACTTACAGTTGTACACAGCTTTAATTCTCAGCAGGATCTTGCTGTGATGTTTCTCCACACACTAAGTCTGGTTAATGGTGTTACATTTTCGTTGGCCCTAGTAAATTATGGGTTAGATTTCAGAACTGTTGAACCTCCATTCAACAGTTCCTTCTCAGGCACTGAAAGCAGTGGCTAAGTCTCCGAAGGAGCAGTTGGTGTGAGCTTGCTGAAGCTGACCTCTGCTGAGAATCCAACACTGGACCATCCTTTAGCCACCCACACACAGTCTATCACTCCATCATCACCACACACACATCAGTCTAAGTCTACAGGGAATAGGCAAACCACCATCAAATTTTAGAATTTATTCAGACTTAGATCGATTCACAGACCTCTGAATACCAGATGCTCTTGGTGTACACAATGTAGAACACTATTTCTAATATCTATCTATTTTATTTTCTTTCTAATTCTTGGTAATGCCACTTCCAAAATACCATCTTAAGGAAAAGTCCCCAATGGCTCACTGATTATATTAAAAATATACTGACTGGAATGTCCACAAAGTCACAGCCCAGGCCTTGAGTGCACCATTTCTGTAGTGCAGCATTTGGAGCAAAGGGGAGCACAGCAGCGTTGTGAAGATCTGAAACCCCGGCCAATTAGCCAGTGGCACAATGCTGGCTGGAAAACTCACTGAGATTTTCACTGTTTCCTGCTTAAGCAGACAACTGCTCTTTCAATGCTTTTTTTGAGCTGGATTGTGTCACCTGCCCTCAAAATGAGACACCTTATTCTTCAAACACATTGAGACAATTTAGAGAACGGAGTATTTTCAGGTGGAAGGTGTTGTCCAGATCTTAACCCACATCTATAAAAACTTCACCTTTTGGCAAATATTCTCTGGGACGTGTCTTACCTCCAAATACACATTATTTAATGCACTAGTGCTTCCTGGTAAATCACATGTCATTTTGGCCTGGTACTCAGAAAATGACATTTTAGTAGGAGTTACTTTGATTTCTAATGTACATACACATGCAGCAAATATAAAAAGGTGGCATGGGCCCGAACACCACGATTTCTAATGTCTAAATCCCTGCATTTATCTCTGACACCAGAGAAAATACATTTCTAGAGGAAAAGTAAGGTTAGGTAGTGTTAGCTCTTCCATGTGACATTTACCACACAAGGCGATGATGTGACTGCTGTCTTCATGGACAAATTTCCGGGTGACAGCTTCTTCCATGATCTGCTTTACCTGAAATGAACAGAGAGAAATGATTGTATGATCTCAACACAAACCAGCACAGCTTTTGGGAGTTTCAGTTTCAATCATTGCTTGCCCTTTCCCCATCACCAACAGACTCACAACTCACACACGTCACATTTTGCAGGGAAGGATGGATTTAAGGAGGGAAAGGACAGACAAACCCAAGCAGCTTATCATGGGATGAGGGAACCTCTGGCAGAACAAGGACAGGTCTCTCCAGGGTGTGCCCCCATAAAAGGCCGAATTATTTCAGCATGCCCAGCATACCTCTGAAGAACTTCTCCAGCACAAGTTCCAAAGGGCTGCGCAAAACTATGATTCACCCTGGGCCCTCCTGCACACAGTTCCTTCTGCTCATGAAACCAGACTATGTGTTGCCATGTCCCCTCTCCACTCGTGCCCTTCTGCTGTTTTTCAAGCACAAAACATCCCTGAGCTACACAGGCACACAGCCTTAGAGGAGTTTACAGCCACCTTCCCCTTGCCTGGGACTTTACATGCCACAGCAATTACAACTTATGCCCTCAAAACTCTGCTGCACCAAACACTGTACAAAATTACTATAGAACCGACAGAGAAGGCAGTGCCTTCAGTTTTTGCTTCAAGACACGATTTAAGAATTACGGCAAACAAAATTACATTTATCACACTTCTTAACGATTTAAAACAAAGTTCTTTTCCAGTTTCAGGGCTGCTGTGTCAAGTTCCAGAGGGAAATCAGTGGAAACTACCAACTTTCAAAAATTAAGGAAGAAACAGACAAATCTTACAATGAGGCTCTTGGTGAGAGGCTGATCTCACCCTCCATTCATCTGCTACCTTATTCCTTCCCAAAGGCTTCCTCAGCCTGACACCAGATGAAAGCTATTTGCATCCACCAACTCATTTATCAGACACTCATTTCCTCCTGGCCACAGAGGGCTTGCTCTCTTCCACATACAAATCCACCATCATTTTTGGCTTCTCTCATTTGTGAGCTATAATTACAGGGTTAGGACACTCTGCCTAAAGAAATGCCAATTCACTTTCAATATATGAAAGTAAGTGGTGCCATGGCAGAAGACTTAACCAGACACTCTCTTCTTCCAACACTTAGGGCTAGCTGGGTCCCACTCCTCCACGGCACTGGCATGTCCAAAGGTTTGGAGCCTTCCCACTCAGCACTGGACCAGCACAAGGTGCAGGTGCAGTGCTCCACCAACAGCTGGGCTCTGCAGCTGCCCATGGAGATGCTTTCTCCAGTTTGGAGGGGCATCCTCCTCCTCTGCAAGGCCAATTCTGGATGCTGTAACCAAGCATCCCTTCCCCCAGTAATCATGTTGAGGCCTCCGCCCACTCGTACACCCCCAGCCCGGCTGGCAGCAGGCTGCAGCTCCAGCACTTGCTGCACGAGCCTTTCAACACATGGCATTCGCCTTGCCCCAAATTCTGGCTCAAGTGGATCCTCCAGAATCTGTGCTCCTTATCAAATGGGAGCCCTCTGAGTTGCAAAGAAAACATTGGAGGGGAAAAAGCAAACAAGAGGCTTTGAAAGTAGAATATGTTTTATAGCTGAGGACTTCAAAGCAAGTGTTCTGCACTTTATAAAACCTGGCTCGCTGCTCACACCCGAGGCCTGACAATATAAACTCTGAGCAAGGCAATTTGTTTCTTTCCTGTGGCATTTCTGACACGGCTGTTGCGACTCGGGACCTCACAGTGAAGCACCAGGAGGTGGAGGAGTAAGCGGGTACCAAGGATGAGGCACAGGTGTGAGGAGGTCTCATGGATGGGCACTCCCATCTGGACTATCCTGGGTATTGTGCACTCCCATTGGCAGCGCTGTTGATGGACAGGCTTGGTGACTGTTTGCCTTGGCGACTGTTTGCCTTGGCAGGAACCCAACAGCACTTGTCCTGAACCTCATGCAGAGGTTTGAAACCACTTAGAGGAATGGCAGCAGGTGGGCAGAGCACCGTCCTGGGGACAGGACAGCTGCACAGCTCTGCGTGTTTGAATTCCAGCTCAGCCCCTGACCTGCAATCCCACGGGTGGCAGGCAGCGTGTCCAGCAAAGCCGGTTTGCAGTGGGAGCACAGGGACAGTGACTCAAGGCACCTCGTCCCTGTGCCCTGGCCACCCCACCTGGGTAAGGACAGCAGCCTCACCTCATAAGCTGTTCTGATTTCACCGGGTGAACACTACACCGACTCTATCAAAGGAAAGGGCTGATCTACTCACGGGAGAAAGCACCTCTGAGTGCCACTGGCACGAAGGCAGACAGAGGGGAAGCACGAGAGTCACACCAGGCTGTGCACATAGGACACAAGGTGACAGGCATGAATTCAGGACTGCAGACCACGAAATTAGTCTCAGCACCACAGAGAACAGTAACTGGAATTCAAATCCTAACAGAGAGGAAGAGTCATTTCCTAGGAGGAAGAGCTCTAGTGCTCGGCAGCCCATTCCCTGCTACCACACATTTCCCAAGCATACTCCAGTCACTGGGCTTTATTAGCTCAGTATGTTATTTAGGTCTCAGTCAATAAAAAATCTGAAGTGTATAACAACTGAGAAAGAAAGTGGTTTCAGATGCACCATCCAGTGCCTCCCAGCAGACGTCAAACCCAAGACTCCAGAGCTGAGAGCACAGAGCAGGCACTTGGTGTGTTCCCAACTGCCACCGCATCCAAGCAAGCTCCGTGCATTTTCTGGAGAGTGAGTGAATGTTATTAGAAAACATTTTCAAGGCATAGACAGGAGATGAGAAGATTCAAAAGCTGGAATGCAGTGTTCTTCAATCCCACGTCATCCCTCACTGCCACGTAATTCATGGATGCTCCAGGCAAGGAGCTAAATCAAACGTTTCTGATCAAATGGAACACAAGCCTTTTTTTTAATTTATTTTATTTCCTTGCAATTTTGCCTGGCTCTTTGTAGGGACTGGTGTGCCTCTGTTCTGGGGAGGGACTTGTCAGTGGAGCCTTCTGAGCACAAGCCTCCACAAACACCCACTGGCAGTTACCAGCAGACCTGACCAAACTGCAAATTAATCTCACTAACAGAAACATCACCACCTGCCCCCAGTCACAGGTAAGGAAATGCAGAAAGCCTACAGACCTGCTGCTGGTGCAAAGGATGCAGAGAGGGCTGCAGCCTCCAGCTGGGCCAGGGCTGCTCCCAGAGCCTGGAGAGGAGCCCGAGCACCTGGGAGGGAGAGCCTGGGCTGCAGTGTGACACCAGCTCCCTCCGCTGCCCTGGAAACATCCCTCCTGTTCTCTGTGCCTCCCCTGCCAGTCTATACAGGAGCCACACATCGCAACCAGGCTGTTACCTGCACCTGCCAGGTGGCACAAGCACAGAGGCAGCACGTGTATGTCAGTCTGTCCGTGAGCCAGAGGCAGCACCAGGGAAGCACATCAGCCTCAGTGACACCCTGCTCTCCCTGGAAACGCTACTTCATGGGCACCAACCTGCCACCCACTGTAGAGCAGGGAAAGCTCTGCCCACCCAAGTAAAGATCGCAGCACTTGAGGAATAAGGGAGATCCTGGTGGCAGCATTCTCCAGGTAAAGCACAGCAAGCTCCCTGAAGAGAAGCTGCTCAGCATTTGCACCATGTTTTCATGGATCTCTGCTCTGACCTTCTCCCATATCCTACAATGGCCAAAACTTTCAGAAGCAGTCAAACACCAGACTTACATCATAATATATGAATTATTTAGTAAGTTTCATCAAAAAAGTACACAAGAAAAAAGCCTTTATGTTTAATTTTTGAATTTTTGTTACAAGGAAACTTTATAAATGGCAAAGAATAGTGCTCATAAAGTACGGGAATAACCAGGACCACAGGTAAAGCCCACAGCATTTTCTCCTCAAAGGAGAAAACCTCATGTCCAGCACCTGTGCCTTCTTCAGCTTGTACAGCTACTGCTTAACTCCTTTATCAATAGCTCCTGCTGCACCGACTCCTTCTTACTCCTGATGAAGGACTGGCTGGTGCAAAGAGAAGCTGTTCAATAACTACTGTATTTCTGCTCAGAAGTGGTTGCATTTCAGTTGCAAGTTGAGGCATTTTGTTTCTGAAGCACTCTGAAACCTTTCAGGGTGGAACTGCTAAGGTTATTGTTATCCTGTTTGTTCCACATCTAGAAAGTGCTGTGTTTAAATCCAGAAATGGCAAAACCCTCCATTTCAGGAGGCAGAAGGAAATGGCCAGAGAAAAGCCTGTTTTATGACTCTGCTTGTCACAATAGATTTTCCTGCAGAGAGAGATAAATGTTTGAAACATGAACTTCCAAGGAGCCTCAGCATGAATCCCAGCAGAGTTACATTTTCAAAACACATTACATGTCTTCCTTTCTGTGAGAGCCAACAAAATACATTCTCTACCAGTGGGAACTGAAAAAGTCCATCTGAGGAAAACCAAACAGCATTACATTTCCCAAAGGAAAAATGCAGAAGTTTTAGCTGAGGGTGAGGCAAAACAAACTAAACACTTTACACTGAGTGACTTTGGAGACAACAGCTATATATTTTGCAAAGACAACTGGATTCTAACAGGCTTGGTGGAACAGCACATAGAAAGAATCTGTGGCCTCTGAACTCTATTGGATATTGAAGTCATGGGAATATAATTTAATGGGAAGTAGAGCCTGGATTTAAAGGACAAGGGAAGGGAATGATGGCTCTGAGAATGGCCATGGATGAGTCAGGTTTTCCCAGCAAGCCCACCAGCACACAGCATGCAGGCAGGCAGAAGTGGCCGTGTGAGAAGTCACACAGCATAAAAAATGAGGCTGAAAATTCTATCGGAAAAAGTTAATTGCAGTCATTAAGGGCAGCATCATCTGGTAGGTGGTTACAACTGGCTTGTGTTCAACTCCTGCCTCCATCAATTGATTACTTAAGACAAATAAAATCTCCATCTCAGTGTCTCCAACTGCCTCCTGAGCCCATTTTCTTACTGTGAGCACAGACAGTGGCCACACGTTGTGAGGGCACAGGTGAGGGCTGTCACCTCACCCTGCTTACAAACACCAAAAGCTCTCATGGCTGGTGAGAGCTGGAAAGCTCTGGCCAACTCCAAAAAGCCAAGCCACTGTACATGCTCTAAAAGAGCATTTGTGAGGATGTGGAGATGGAAAAACAGATTAATGACAAAACAAAAAAGCAGATGACACAGAAGGTACAAATAACGCTTTCAAGCATTATTCAAGTAATTTAAAAGCCAACGTCCAATCAAAAACATTTTAGAGACTTTAAAAACAAATTAGCCTCAGATTTTTTAATTACATACCACTTGTTCTTCTCAGCTCGAGCTGGCTTGGATCTCAAAAATCCATTTCACTTCCCATCTCGTACATTAGCACAAGATAGTAATGTTCAGATTTGGAAAACATTTGTCAGGTTTATTTATATATTTAAACATTACCCAGGAGAGCAAGCACACTCACTTCTAAATAAAACCTTACACTGTCTTGGCTCAAGAATTGTAGTTTAAGCTAAAATTTCTAATGCAAGTGGCAGATTCATGGCTGCATTCAGCAGGTGAGCAGCAGGTACCACCTGCCCCAGATGCAGGAGCTGGGTCATTCCAGGACATGGTCCCACTGCCCTGCATACATATCATACACACCTGTCCCTGCTCTACCCCTTCCAGTCTCCCCACGCTGACTGACACATCAGATGTGTTCTGGTTTCAACACTAACGAATATCAGGACACCGGAGTCGGGCTCAGGAACCTCGGCCACAGCAAGAGCTTTTCAGCTGACCTTTGATCAGTCCCGCTCCCCTGCTGCTGCCGACTCCCCAGTGGTGACCCGGGGAGGGGAAGGAGCTGGAGGGCAGGGACCTGTTCAAAATATTTGCTATTGCTGGAGAAACATCACACCTCCACTTCACTCTTGTGTAAGAACAGGCAGTCCCGCAGCCGTGACACGCTCAGTGCCACAGGATGCGGCTCCCGGGTGCACCGGGAGCGGTGCCGCTCTCCCGGGGGGAGTCCCGGCTGGAACACAGGTGCCCACGGTCCCAGGCACGGGCACAGCACAGCCACCGCCTCCCGCAGCACCTCGGCAGCGACCCTCAGCAGGAGCTGCTCCCGCCCGCTGCCATCGCAGGAGCTCTGTCCGTCCGTCCTGCCGAGCACCCGGTGAGGGGCACCTTGCAAGGGAGCCCAAATGCGAGGTGACCCACCCCCCGTCCCGTTCCCCGTGCACACAGGGCTCAGCCGGCCCGGCCCGGCGCTGTCCCCCCTCCCGGCCGGGCGCTGTCCCCCCTCCCGGCCCGGCGCTGTCCCCCCTCCCGGCCAGGCCCGGCCCGGCGGTGTCCCCCCTCCCGGCCGGGCGCTGTCCCCCCTCCCGGCCCGGC
>VZRE01005293.1:45588-57085 GCA_013396775.1 Cephalopterus ornatus | reverse complement strand
TACCGCGGATTTCCCCCCTTTCTCCTCTAGAGCTCACAGCTAAGGAAAAGTCCTAAAACCCGAGTACTACGGGAACGCAACCTCCGGGAAAGGAGCCGGAGCAGGAGCTGGTGGCAGCCTCCTGCCGCAGCTGGAGAGCTACATCCCCTCTCTAGGTGCGCCTGGGAAAAGCCCCCCCAGGCGCTCCCGGGGCAGCACCGCCCCGACGGCCCCGCCAGAGCCGCCGGCTCCCGGCGACAGCCCGGGAAGGGTCGCACGGACACCCCCCTGCCTCCCGCGGGACCGGCCGCGTCCGCCCGCCGGAGCCCTGCAGGGACCCGCCGAGCAGTCCCGGGCCACCCCCGCCCTCACCTCCTTCTTCACGTTCCACAGCAGCTTCTCCTTCGCGGCCTCCGCCGAGCCGCTCATGGTGGCGGCTCCGGCCTCAGCGCGGGCAGCGCTCCCGGACCGGGCCCGCCGCCATCTTCACCGCGGCCTGACGTCACCGCCGGGGCGGGGCCGCGCCGCACGGCCGCGGGGGGGCGCTGAGCGACGGGCGGGACGGCGTGAGGGAGCTCGTGAGGGGAGCGGGATGGGAGACGGAGAGCCCGGGGAACGGGAGAGAGAGATCCCTCGGGGAACGGGAGACAGAGAGCCCGGGACATGGGAGAGAGAGAGCCCGGGACATGGGAGAGAGCGAGCCCGGGGAACGGGAGAGAGCGAGCCCGGGGCATGGATCCAGCACCTGTAATCCCAGCCCGGAGCTGGTCACGGCACCGGGACACACACAGGTGCCCCTGTGATCCCAAATCCATGTCCCGCCACAGCCCTTTCGTGCTTCAGGAATCCCAAATCACAGGTGGGGATCAAATCACAGAAGACAAAATATAACACTTTATTAAAAATTAGTGTTCCATTTCCATTTAATGCACTGATAAAACACTTTAATCAACACCTAATTAATTACTGCATTAACTAAGTAATTTATCTGTAAGACTTACCCTAGAAAAGTTAGACATAAAAATAAAACAAAGACTGATGCTTTAAGAAAACAACTTGATCACAGAATGTCAGTTTAAACAAGATCAGCAATCATACTTGCTGTCCTCTGGATACAAAATATTATAGAAATCCAAAAGAATCCTCTACTCTTATTAAACAAATTAATACAACATCCCTCTGAGGTAGGGGAGGGGTCTTATCACCATTTTATTAGATGAGGAGAAATTACACATATACAGAAAGCACATCCTGCTGTGTGTGCCCCAGGGAGTGACAGAGCTGCAGTGGGACCGTGCCCACTCCCCTCCCACAAACACCTCCCCAGGGCACCGCGGGTGGAATTTGGGTGAGAAGGTTGAATGCCAAGGATTGTCAGAGGATACAGTCTAATTGTGTAAGGCAGGGCCTGCTGGGCCAGACCCATCCAGTTCAGATACGTTCATCAGTGGTGCCTGGAGGGAACCGGGTCTGAAAATTAGAACCCCCAGGGAAAAAATAAAAATTAAAAAAAAAAGTCAAACCAAGCCCACAGTAAGTACTGCCCATTTCAAACGCAGCTCTCAGTGACACCACTGGCCCCTGCAACGCCTTCCAGTGCCAGCCAGTTACTCTCTATTTTAACCAAGAAGTGCAAAAGATCAAAGTTGCTGGAGTGGAACATCATGGCAGGAGAAATGTCTGCTGTTCCAAAAACTAAATGTCAAGGTGAAGGGTAAGCAGTGAGCTCTGTCTCGCCGTTCATCAGCAGCTGGAGCTGCTGGCCGGCAGAGCTCTCTCCTCTAACACTGTCGCCTCATTAACACCGATCCTGAGCACCTGTTCCCCAGCAGCCAGTCACTGAGACACCTTCCCTGGAGAAGGACCCAGGCTGTTGGCACTGCAGCCTTTAGCACAGGACTGGGCACGGATGGCAGGGAACAGTTTCCATTCATTCCCTCAGTCTGCCTGAATGCTTAAAGGTTTGCTTAAATTCAGGAGTGAAGAGGAACAGCGAGTCCTGGAAGAATGCCAGCAAACGTAGTCAGAATTCACACCCTACAAATGAGGCAAAAAGGCCTCTCCTTCCTCCCAAAGGCTACTCCAAATTCCCAGGGACCACATTAACACACCTATTGGAGATGGATATGGCAAGCCACTACAAGTCTCAACTTGCAGACAAAAGCATAAATTAGAAACTAGTATTGTCCTTATTTGTCTGTTTAGCCCAGCAGAGAGGACCCTTCGGCAGCACAGCCATTGCTCCCTCGAGCAATGGGAGCTCACTGCAAACCCACCAATGCTGCCTTTAAACTGCATCATCCTGCTCAGTGCTGCTCCTTCTCCTTTACACTAGGTCGTAAAAACATGTTCTAGAATGACCCAAACACTCCTCTCAAAATAATTCACAGCCTTTAATCACATAAAGGCTGATTAAGATGAGAATACAAAGCATGTGTTGTATCACGAAATTACCAGAACCTGGTGGTCAGAGACACCACATCCCCAGGCCATGACTCTGGTGTGAGGGACGTTAAATAACACCCTGTGCTGGGGCAGTTCCAGACAAAAGGGACTCTCAAGAGAAACTACAGCAAAATGAAAAGGATATCCACATTCCACAAACACCAACAAGTTCCTTTGCACTTGGTAGAATATTCTCACAACCCAGATGGTTCTCAAAACATTTTGTTCTCAAGGTTCATTTAATCTAAATTCAAATCAGAAATTAATACTACTTGTTTGCTATGGGAGACAGGGACAGAAAACCAACTAAACCAAAACACAAGCTTTTCTCTGCTTCTTACAGTATAATAATTCACAAGTTGGATCCATTTCATTAATGACTCCTGGGAGTACAGAAAGCCTCTGAAGTATTGCACATGGATCTGACACTCACTCTTTTCGACACACTCCTTCCCATACCCGTCCTCCCCAGAGAAAATAAATGCAAATATGACATTTTTATGCTTATAACTTTTTAACACAGTTTTCCAAGGCTACCAGCATCACTTAATCTGTTAACATTCACTATGATAGTAGCAAAAAAAAAATAATACTAATCATTTTCCAAGAAACAAGTGCCACATGTGGACTTTAAATGGCAGCAGCCTTTGTTACAAGATGGAAAAAGCACAAGAGAATAAACTAAACCTATTAAGTGCAGCACAAAGACTCCATCACTGCAGCCTCTGCTGGTGGCTTCAAATTAAATAGTGGAGGAAAAAAATTCTAAAAATCCACATCACACTCTAGCAGAATTAGAGAGAAATACCACAAAAATCTTTGTCAAAACTAATCTCAGCAGCTGTACTTTCCCTGGCACAACAGAATAACAGCTGGAAAACAAAAACTTACAGAGAGCAATATAAAAGAGAAGAGGTTATTAGAGTTTTCAAGAGGCCTTTCACAACAAGGCAGGTACATCTCTGTGCAGTGCTGCTTCCTGAACGCGAGGAGAATGAAGTGAATCCTGCCACATGAAGAGGCCTGGCCAGGAAAGAAAATCCTGGAAGTTTATAGCCATTAGTGTTTTCTTATTAACCCCAGCAATTCTGTTTTCAAAAACCTAAATGAGTGCAAAGAATCTTTTTGTTCCCTCCCCTGCTTCCAGCACTCCCAAACCATCTACATCTCAATTCTACTTATGACCTCACTGTACTGATTTGAGATTGTTTTCTTGTAGGCTTTTGCGGAAATTTCCTTTAAATCTTACAGGAAGATTTGGCACTGGTCAAAGCAGTTCAGGACCAACCCTCTGGAATCTAGAGCTTCCATGACCAAGTACAATATCGGAACACAAAAGCAGCGTACCCAACATACCCATTGCTGCCAGTGGACAGCCAGCAGGAATAACCATTAATGACAGTGGTTAAACTGGAATATGTAACCCAGAGCATCCAGGAATGGCTTTTCATACTAAACTTGAAGCTGTTTCCAGAGACCCAATTTGCAGAGCAGACTTGACTCCAACCTCCTGAAGTGCCCTGTACAATTAGCACCCCGCCAAGCACTCAGGATAAAAGTGATTATTTCAGTTAAAAATCCAGTATAAGCCATCTCTCTCCTGTGCCCAAGGGCCCTCGCAGTTCCGTGCTAGAACAAGATTTTCATGGCTGTTCTCTTTCCACTTCAAGTTCTATGTTCTAAGAGGGATTTAAAACACAGAACTTGAATTCACATGATGTAGCCCTATAAAACACTTTTTAGTCTGCACCTCCCCAGCCACTGCAATTTTTCCCTGCTGCAGGAGGAAACTAATGTAAAAGCAATTCCATGGATTGTCCTTGTTTATATAAACAGGATTTCACTGTCACAAGCTGAAAAAAGGGCAACCCTGCCACAATCTGCTCAAGTTTGCTTACTTGAAGTTTCTTCCCTCTCCATACCCATTTCTCCATCTCACAGGACAAGTCATTACATACATACTTAAATTTTCAGACTTCTCATTTCTCACACGGGGAGGTTGTTTGATGACTCGGCTCTTGCCACTTTGGGAGAGCTTGCCTTGGACTCGATGACTTTTACAGGGAGCTGTCCTGGAACACAAACCTTTGCAGGTGTACTGAGGAAAGGGGTGGGAGAAAGCACACGTGCAGTGTACCTGACTGCTGGCAGCTGACTGGCCAGACAACCATTTCTCCTGGGGGTTATCACATGTAGTGTCTGCCAAGAGTAGCCACGTTCAAGTTCTCTCTTCAGTATCTTGATTTAGAACTGCACATTCCATTATGCAAGACCCTGAAAGGGCAGGTGTCTGGATAAAGTTTTCAAACTGCGCCACCTCACTGCTCACAGGTAGGGGGAAACTGGCAAGTTGTTACATAGGAAAGCAACCCCAAACTGAGAACCAGTGCTACAAATCTCACCCCTCCCCTGGCAGGAAGAGGGGCCAGCCTGTAGGTAAAGCACGTGGTGCAGAACTCCCACCTGAGTTCTCCAAGCCTTTAGTGTTGCTTTGTGCGCACAAATGCCCATTCGCTTGTCCAGGGAGCCAAGACGCCAAATGAAGATCAATCCCCAGAGCCCAGGTGATCCCTCCTTACTGCCTGATCCTGCTCCAAGCACACTGACCCCGGCCTGGACCAAGCCTTGCCCTGGCTCAGGCACTAGTGGCCGAGCTGGCGGTCATCGTAGGTGCTGTATCTCTTCACGTGGATGCGGCGCACTCGGTCGCGCAGCTCGAATCCCTCGTCGTCCTCGCTGTGCGACGCCTGGCTCCGGCTCCGGCTTGTGGCTTCCAGCAGGGAGTTGTCAGGAACCCGTGGTGTTTCATACAGTAAGACATTTAGTGTTTCCTCATAAATTCGTGCCTCGGGGAATTCAACCTACAACAGACAGCACAGGTCCTGTTGTGATCCACCCAGGCTAACGTGACTGCAACACAAAACCCTACGTGAAGAGATACGTGAGCCATAAAGAGACAGACGTTACATAGAGAGGGAAACAGAAATGAACAAAGCAGACTAATTCCTGGTAGGGGATTACTCCCACCACCAGGCCACCTACCTCACCTCTTCTTTTAGACTGTTCTAGAAGGGAAAACAGTATCTCTGATTCTTAACGCTGAACCCTGGTCACCTTGCCTGCACTACTAGAAATCAGAAGTTAACTCCTAGAGAGAGCGAAACTCTGTAGATTCACCATGCTAGCCATTTACTTAAGAGCTGGACTTGATGATCCTTGTGGGTCCCTCCCAGCTCAGAAGACTGTGTTCCTCTGGGATTCTGTGATTTCTAACTCCATTACCTTGGTTTGCTTCTTCTCCGTGGCGTACACGATGGAGGTGCAGCACACCTCGGCCAGCTTGCGGCCCTGCCCGTAGAAGGACCAGCAGCAGATCTCATCCCCTATCACGTCCTTGATGAACAGGACTCTGCCGTTGAACCGCAGAGAGAGCTTGTCAAACAGCTCGATGTTCTTCAGCAGGTTGTCATCTGAGTTACTGAAACACAGCACCAAAAGCAGAAAGAGGATTTTTCAACTGGCCATCTCTGCCCATTTTATACTCTGCTCCACCAGCTGTAAGTAGTGATCTAACTGCAGAATGCAAATAAGTAGTGACTCATTGTCATATGCTGCCAAGAAAAGAGGGGTAACAGCCCACTTCAGATACAAATACACTGCTCTGACCCCTGTGAGCAAACACACCAGCCTTTAGAGGTCAAGCTATATAATTAATAACAACAGCACAATGTCCTAAACAATTACATCAACTATTCACAACTCTCCTGACTGACTCTCGAGGTGATCGAACCCCAGGCTCACTGCAGTTCTCTGGCTCGATCACAGCAAAAGCCCAGAGTCAGTGTGTGCTGGAAGAACACTGTGGTAAGCAAAAAAAAACCAAACCCCAACCAAACCAAAACCAGCCAAGGTTTTTAGGTCATCCATCATCTTACTCCACTCCCACAGTCAAAGGGAAACTTTCCCAATACAGCAGGGAAAAAAACCAGACATACCTGGTATAGGAGTATTTATTGTTGCTTCTATTATAAAGCAGCTTAACAACAGGCTGTTGGGAGAGAGAGAAAAGCAGAAAAGGTAAGTTCTGTGTTTGAATACGTTCAGCATAAATTCATAGTTCTTAGGAGCAGTTACTTTCATTGATGACTCTATCAGTCTCTCTTCTTCCTTCGGAGAGGTGATAATAGGGATGCTGCAGACAGGCTCATACAGGTCTTTCTTGTCCTGTTTTAAAAAAAGAAGAAAAAGGAAATAAGAGAGAAATGCTAAAGCTAACACTGCTGCTGCTGTCTCCTTCAGCCATGTTCCCAAATGCTGTGATGCACAGGAAAAAGCGCTGGGTTGCTATAGTAACCACATAGCCTACCTTGATCTGCAACCCAGAATCACAGCAGAGATTCCTCACCCCTGGAAGGCGGCAGTAATTGAAATATTGGGATGCAGGTGGATGTCCTCAGCCATAGCAAGGACAATCTCTAGTCATATTTGGTTTAAGTGGGTTTATTATTCCATCCTTTCTTGAAGAAAAAGATAGAGGGAGTTTGCCCTAGTCTTAATCAACTCAAACCACTGCAGTGTAGAACATCAGCCACTGTGAACTGAACACTGGGCAGAACAGGGTGTCACCAACACGGCCTCAGCCCCTGGGACACAAAAGGCACAACCAAGTGTGTGCAGGACAAGCTGTGCCCCCAGATCCCTCTGGCAGCAAACGCAGAAAAGCTCAGCAGCTAACAGGGAAGCCTCAGAACATTTTGTTTGTAGAAGCCAGGTTTTAAATTCTAAGCCAGAAGGAAAATTGTCAGTGTGGCTTTGCTCTTCCTTCAGTGATACCAGTAGTACGTTGAACCCAGTATGTGAGGTATTACTAAATTTTGTCCTGCAAGAAACATTCCTTTCACAATTTTAAGAGTAAGTTATATATATTGTCTCCAGACTAATCTTATTAAACAGCTGGAGGCTCAACCCATTCTGCCTATAATTATTATCTAATTAGAATTGATGTAACTTGGAGGAAATGTAGACAAATGTCATCTGTTGCAGTTTTCGTTAAAGGGGAAGGATTTTCGGTGCTATTTCACACCCCCAGGTAACTCGGGACCGGCCCGTCCGAGCTGGAGCGGGGGAAGGCTGGCCCTGGAGTCTCGGAACCCGACGGAAAGGTGGGGCCCTGCAGTGCAGCATCCCGAGAATTCAGGAGATAGGGACAGGATATCTGTGTCCTGGGAGACGGGAGGTGAAGAGCAGGCACGAGCAGAGCTGCCCTCTCTGCCAGAGCATCTCTGAGTCTTTGCCAGGGTGCTCAGCCAGACCCACACCAGCAGACTCGTCAGGTGAAATATCCTTCCAGGTTGTGTTTTAACCTGAGGGGAGAGGGGGTGGCTAGGGAATATTTTCTGCTTTCTTATTTCACACCAGAGGAACTCATTCACTGTCTATTTCCTAAATAATACTTTAAAAATATCTTACACATCTCAGACTTGCTGCCATATCTAAGGCTAGAAAATAATCTCTAAAGTTATCTTAAGTAAATTTTATAGGCAAATCACCCATGAGAAACTTCACAGGCTACTTCTGTTCTTACCTGCAGGGCTGCTTGGCACATGTCCACTAAGCCCTGGATGAGATAGTATTTGGCTTCTGCCATCAACTCCTTGATCTCCTGCCTGTGTTTTGGAAGTGCAATTGTGTCATCTCGCAGATAGTTTAAAATTGTTCCAAAGTGCTTCCCACAACGGTCTATAAGGATCCAGCCTGAAAAACAACCAACACATTTCAGTCACCTCAACACTAGAGGTAAGAAAAAGCATCTTGGAGACGTTAAATAAGCCTGAGGTTTCCTGAAACTGCAAAGGATACTTATCCCATTTCACCCAGTAGAAGTCTCTACTGACTTTGAGCAAACTGAAGCTCGTTCCAGAACAGAACCTGACAGTGGGGCCCCTTTGGTACTGCCTGGATGTTCCCACTGCTGTCCAGCATCCCAAAAGCAAAGCCTTGAGATAAAAATGCTCGGCTTCCAGCACAAGACACAAAGACTGCTGCAGGAACCGAACTGCAGTGCTACACTGTGATGCTGGACAGTCAGAAACTTCGCACTAAGGAAGGACTAGAAGAGAGAATTCACACATGTTTGTAACAAGTAGATTTGAGATAAGTTCTGTGGCATAACAAGGAGGACTTGGCACTTTTCCAAACACATCTGCTGCTGCTGTTTGGAGTTAAAGAGAAAGAAGTGTTCCGAAGATGCTAAAAGGCAGAACAGCCCAGAAAACACAGTGTAGGCAAAAAGCTGTTCTAGTCCCCAAAGAGGAGCAGAGAACACGACAGACACATCAGGGGGGAGCACAGAGGGGATACAGCACAGGAAACAGTAGCAGACAGACAGTTCTTGCAATTTCACATCCCTGAAGTCACATTCCCCAGGAAACAGGATGTCTGATTGCTGCCAAACAATAGCAACGTAGGATGCACACAGGCAGAGGACTTAATGCAGTGACAAACCCTTTCCCATAACGTGGAAAGCAGGGGAAAAAAAGTGTTATTTTGGGATCTAGGTGCTGGATTCTCACAGCTCCAACTGGAGAATATGATCCTTGTTTTCCATTCAGGCTAGGCTCTTATACAAAACTGCTTGTTCTGCTCTCTGTAACGTATCTGGGATTTGTGTTGCCAATATCCTGTGTCCAGCTGGAGGTGACACGCTGCCTGACTGACCCCTAAACACTGCCACAGCACCGTGAGCCACGAGTGAAACATGCTGCTGGCAGGAGGAAAAAAGGAATTTTCAACATGGTAAAGCAGGCTATTCTGAGCCTTAAAGCTGAAAACTGCACGTCCCTCCCCACATGCACAGCTCAAATGATGCCACTGCACAATGTGACAGAAATTACAACCCCCAGACTGTCTGTTCAGTGTTTACAACACCACCAACAATCTGCTCAGACACTGTGAGGGCAGGAAAGAGGCCTAGTCCTTCCCTGGTTAATTTTGGTAACAAAAGAGCACATTTCTATGAAGCCAGAGGACTGCTAGCGTCAGTGGGAGCTGGCTGCCTAATGTTCCCGGTTATTTTTGGAACGTATTTTTCCCTACATCCTTAACAGAGTGTAGTCAAGACATCTTAAAAACCACCACCAAAACGCAGTTGTTCTACAGAACCATCAGCAGCAGAAGCCCCTCCCTTACCTTCCTTGTCCGTGAGCACTTCCATCCTGCCGCTGAACATGGCCTTGAGCATGGTGTCGTGCCTGGTCAGCACCTGCACCGTGGTGTAGTACAGCGAGCCGCCGACGTTGAGGCGCACGTACTTGTTGCCCAGGCTGCCCCCCTTGAAGCTGCCAGCCTTGGGCTTGGGCCCGGCGCTGGGGCACAGGGCAAGGCACGTGTCCCCGGACATGTCCTTCTGGAGGTAGATGACGACCCTGCAGCGCGTGGGCCGGGCGGGCCCCGCCGTGGTGCTGCGGTCACGCGTCTCCCGGCGGGGACGGGCTCGGAGCGCTCATCACCTGGGGACAGAGCGGGCACTCAGCACTGCCGCAGGGTGGGCACGCCACCAACGGGCACAGCCAGCAGATTCCCACGGACACAGCCACACACACTGTGACAAAACAACATCGGGCCATTTTCAGACAATTCACGCAGCCAAGTTACGGCTGCGCTACATTTCTGAGCCGTGTGACGCCGCCCTGCCTGCAGCGTCCTCTTCGGCCAACGCTGCCAGCACCACACACCACCCGAGGCCAGGCCGAAACGCTGCTGGAACCCAGCTCCCTGCAGCTTCCCAAAAGAACACAACTCTCTGGGCAGAGCTGAAACACACTGGAAGAGCTTCCTGCCCCTCCTTCGGCTGGGCTGTCTGTGCATCTCCCTGAGAGGGTCTGCTGATGCTGGTTTGACTTTTAGCTGGAGACACAACTGCCTCTTCAAACGCCTCAACACCGAGAGGCTGTATCATTAACATTCTGTTTCCCAGTAACTCCTTTCATTTGAAACTCTCTTTCCTCCATCCTGGAACCCTGAACAGTCAATGTAGTTTTAATTAAAAAAAAAAAAATTAATGCCACTCCCCACCAAGTACATCCACTCTCTGGAATATCTGCCTCAATTAAACAGCCAGACAGGCATCGCCTCTTCCTCTCCCCATTCACCTTCACATCCACATTCACCTTCTCATCCACAATAGGCTCAAAATGGAAACAAATAAAAGAATGAAACTCCACCAGGCCAGTCCTGAAGTTCTCTAACCAGAAAAGTGCAAATACAAGTTTCTTATCTATCTTTCTTCTAATACTTATTTTCTCAAGAGATTTTTGCTGTTGTATTTCTTTTGGGTTTTTTTCTGTTGTTTTTTCTTTGTTGGTTTTTCTTAAACTCTTGCAGACTACAAATACCTCCCTCTCTCTGTTCTGTGCCTATGGCACATGAGTGACCATTATAAATAAATATACCACCTGTTAACTCCATTGCTATTCTTCCTGCATCCCTCTTCCTTCTTACCGTACAACCACCCATCAGCACAATGAGTTACTCGGCAGCTACAATGGTGTCCTAAAACCGCCCGAGACTGGAAGAACTGATGAACTTCAACCTAAAACACAACGTTATTCTGCAGTTTCTAATTAAGAACTCCATTATTACAACTAAGCCAACGCTACAAGTGGTGTCTGCTAAGGAGCTGTGGGGCCTTTGCTGTAAACAGCCGCGACACCTTTAATTACCCGCTTCGACACGACGAAAATCCCGCACGTCCGTCCGTCCTTCCTTCCTGCCCCTGCCCCGCGGGGGCCGCGGCGGGACAAGGGCCCCGCCTGGGAACAGGGAACAGCCCCCGCTCAGCACCGCCCGAAAGGGACAACCGAACCCGGCCCCGCGCTGCTCGCAGCAGGGCCCCTCACAACAGCGCCCGCTCGGCCCCGCCCGGGGAGGAGAACACGGCAGGCCCCGGCGGCGGGAGCCCGGCCCCGCTCCCAGGCCCCCTCCGGCCCCGCGCTCACCCCGCGGCCGCCCTCAGCCTCAGCCCCGGCCCCGGCCCGGCCGAGCCTCGTCCCGCCCCGGGAAGCGCCGGCCCGGA
>VZRE01005293.1:7939-39184 GCA_013396775.1 Cephalopterus ornatus | reverse complement strand
TCCCGGTTTCCCCGTTTCCCGGTTTCCCCGTTTCCCGTTTCCCGGTTTCCCCGTTTCCCGGTTTCCCCGTTTCCCGGTGCAGGATCGCGGCGCTGCCGGCACCGACGCCTCCACCGTGCCCCCGCCGCCCCTCCGCGGGACCGGATCCAGAGGCTGTTCCTCGCGCTCCCGCACCTCGGGCCACGCCGGAGATAAACCCACTTGTTCCCGCATCCAACGCAGCCTTCCCCCGACGCTCTCGCCACACAGAGCTCAAGCGCTGCCCCCGTCCCGTCACAGCCCCGGATCGGGGATCCATCACCTGCCGGGAACTGCGGGTGCCCCACGGATCCCACGGCTCTGCAGGATCCACACCCGCGCAGGGATGCGGAGCACACGGAACAGAACCTCCTGTCAGCTTATACCCGACTGAGGAATACGAAAGGTCACGGAGACCAAACAGCCCCAGGGTCTCGCGATTCGGTTACTGAAAGAAATCCGGGGTAAAACAATTACAGCACTGACCCCCAGGAAATCCCAAAACGACCGCTTGGGGCTCCCTCCCACCAGGAAACAGCACAGTCCCACATCCACTGCTGATACACTGGCTGGAGAAAAGCACAGCTTCCCCAGATCGCTTCGATTCGGTCAGATACGTCACCAGCAGATGGATTTTAGCCACTCAGTGTTCCAGGACTGGCCTCGGCAGCTCCTGTGCTCGGTGTCACAGTGCACACACAGGGTTGGGCCTTCTCACCCTCATATGTTCCTCCGACAATCTGTGAGCAGCTCCGAGTTCTCCTTCACACTCAGCACACCCGCTCCCTCCTCAAGGCACAGGCAACACAAGGAGACACAGCACTGTAGTGACAGAGCTTAAAACTTCTGATGACGATTGTAATTCGTTTGACATTGAGATCAGCAAAGCTTAAAATGATTAAAATGCAACTCTGATAAACCTCAGGCCAGGTTTTACCCTCGCTGGGAAGGAAAGCAGCTCACACTGCCATCGTGTTCTCCTGTGTGCTCCCTCTGGCAGTGGAACTGTGTCCGTCCCAGAGGGCTCAGGGAGCGCTCCCTCCCGTGCCACTGGCTCACAGCACACACGGCGAAGGCAGGCCAGGCTACAGAAAACACTCCCAGCATCGCGGTTTGCATATATCTGTACATATAGTTTCAGTCACAGCTTGTGCCGGTGTTATTCCACATCCTGCCCAGACACTTTGCAAGGTAAAGGTCCCAAAGACCTTTTGGTTTTTTTTATGTTTATGGACAAGATTCACCCAGAGACCTCAAGCAATCGGCTCCAAAAAAGCCCCTGCTGCCCAAAGAGTCTGTGCCACGTGTGGCAGGTGCTCACACGGTGCCAGAGCCACGCTGTCCCCTCCGTGACGCGCCCACGGGCTGCAGTCGTGTTCTGCAGCTCCACTGCCCTGCACCCCCTGCACCAGGGCTGCAGAGAGCAGGGAAAGGGGTTTGTGCTGACAAAGTCACAGGTGCTTTGCAAATCAAATAAACCCGGTGCTGCCTGGAGGTCTGACCCCCCCCCCAGGACAGCTCAAGTCAATCACTAATTTGATTTATCAGCAAGTGCAGCCCTTACCCAGGACCAGCCCTTACCTCAGAGAGCAGGTGAGTATTGTGTCTAATAAACCATATCTGTGTACACATACCTGTGTGTGTGCACGGGGAGGGTAGAAGTCAGCACCATGCCCAAACCCAGATGTTACAAAGTCTTTCTACTCGGGTTCTTAATCAAGATTGTAACAATCTACTCTCAAAGCGGGTGGGGGCTCAGGCAGGAAATGACAACGCCACCGCTGCGGTTTCAAATGTCACATTTAATGTTTTCACCACTGTACTCCAAATCTACATTTTACAAAGTGACCAGCAAGTGTGCCACATTAACTGACCAACCTCTGAGATTTTACCTTTCATACCAGTGTCTTCTGGGGCTCATTAATTAAACACGTTTCTCATTCAAGTGAATTGAAATGCTTCCGTTGGTTTTATTCTCAGGAGCCTCATAAAAAACAAAGATATTGCACCATCTTTGTTCAGTTATTCAATGTTTGTCTCTTTCACAGCAAATAATTACTTCATTGAAGTTAAAACTTCCAAACATAACTTACTAATAGTCTCCAATTCCAGCTCAGATCACTCTTGTTGAAAATACTCTGCTAAATACAGATAACTTACAATAACTTTAACAGTTAATTGTCCATAACAAACACCACGGTTTCTCTCCAGACCAAGGCTCAAATTTTAAGACCACCCTTTAGTATTCCTTTGTACAGGTGAAAAACAGTCTTCAATTTTCTAGTCTCGTTTTAAATACAAAAGTTGGAAGGGACATTCAAGTTTCAAGTCTCCACACTGAACTTAAAAAAAAAAAAATCATGTGGAGGTAAACAAACCAAGTTGTATACTCCAGGAGGTAGAGGCCTTCAATTTGTGTTCATATATACATATGCACAGAATTCAGTGTTCCAACAGAAAAAGAATTAGCCAAAAAGTAATAAAAGTTATTTACTACTGTGACATTTCAAGACTTCCACAGCTTTGCCTAAAGACACAAACACAATTAACAGAATTCCCTATGTGCTTTTTTTTGTCCTTTTCTTTTTTTTTTTTCTCTCAACTGTCCAGTGCAGGAAAAAGTTCTCACAAAATTTCACAGACCTAAAATGTGCAAGCTAGTTTCTCTCTATACAGCAATGATGTCAGGGATCTCTGAAATTAGCTCATAAATGGAATTATTTACACACATAGAAGATGCATGCTGGGGGGTTTTATGTAAGAAAGAGCAGAAAAACCTCTAATAAAAATAGATTAAATATATATATATATTTATACTGGGTAAGGAAACAGAAGTTTAGTCTCTCCTAGTCACAAACTCATTCTCTCTACTCACAACATTTGATTTTAGAACAGCACACATCACCATCACAGCTCTAGTGAGAAGCTATTTATAGGGTTTGGGCATCAGGGGACGTGGCCACTTCCCGTGGTCACAGCCCCCCAAAGGGACTTCATGATTGGTCGCAGTCAAGTTTTCTGTATTCCTTAGTTTTAGAAAACCCAAAATCTCCAGGAATGGCTCAATATCAAAATGTACGTCTATCTGTTTGTACAATCTCACTTCAATTAAATTAAAAAAAAAAAAAGAAAAGAAAAAAAGAAAAAAACCTCCCCGAATTTGGTTCAATTCTGTTTGTTCTGAGCTGAGCCATCACAGCTGCACTAGAATTCATAAAACACGTGCAACTCTGGGTAAAATATTTTCTTCTAAAAGCACAACCACTTTACAAGATTAAAAGTCTAGTACATTTCTAAATATTATTCATATTGTACAAGTAGTGGTTGTTAATTTAAAACTTCATTAGTAAAATTACAGTACAAGCATGATTAACCTCCAGAATTGCAAATCCCAGACTCCAGTGGAAAGCTACATTACATCAGTAGTACGTCGTGCTCCACGTCACTCCCACACCAGCGGAGACGGCGGCATCTCGGAGGGCTGGGCCACCGTGGAGCTGCCAGGCAGAGACACAGACCATCAGTGTTCATTTGCAGCAGCTCACAGACCACAGCCCGAGAGCCCGGGAGGCAAGGCAGGGAAACAACCCGCCCCGAGCAGCAGTTCCCAGCACTGACAGCAAACACTGCACTGCCTTTTGGCCACGTGCTCCCACCCGCAGCATTCCTTCCGGTGCTTTTACAGGGCAATTCTACAATCAGGACCCAACTTGCTGACCTTCCTATTCTCAGTTTCAGTCTGACTTCTCTTCTTTTACACAATAACAGCATTTGAAACTTTTGCACATTTTATTTAAATTCCAGAAGAGTTCATATAAATAGTTTACAAGGGCTTTATCTATGGGCCTTTCCTACGCTCAGAGAAAACTGGAAACCTAAAACATTCTGGATGTGCAAATTCTGTACTACTAATAAATGGGAATTAATATCAGATGTGATTACATACAGTTACCTAATAAAGCTCTTAAAAGCAGCAGACTGAGGGTTGATGCAGAGAGGCACTCTGTTTCCTTTCTGCTGTTCCAAAATGAACTGATGAATTATTTCTGTACACAGGAGAAAAATACAAAACACCACAGCATTAACATTTCTGGCTTCAGTAAAATGCAATGTAGATTGGGGGGAATAAAGCTTCCTTTACTGAGAGTGCATTTTAGTAAGGATAAAAGAGCTCCAGCTTCCCTAAGCCTCAGCTTCAGCTCCTGGAAGCTGCTGCCTCTTTCTGCAGGACAGCTGTGGAGGTCACACCTCATACTCCAAAAAGGCCACAACACTGATTTCCCCTTCCCCCAGTGCCACCATTCAGTGCAAGGATGAGGAACAGGGCACTGGGGACAGTGCTGGGAAGGTTTGAAACCCACAGACTTCTGCATGTCCGCTTGTGCTTGTGCCACTGTTATGTCAGAACATTTACGGTTCCGTTCTTTTAGTGGAAAGAAATTGTTTCCAGCGTCTACTGTGGAAAAATACTTGAAAGAAACCAGCTCTCGGGTTAGTGCCCAGATCCAGAGCAAACATCCCAGCTCCATCCTGGTTACACACTGCTGAGGGGGGGAGCGGGAGGACAACTGCACATCCAACCTGAACTCTACTCACCTTTAACCTGCCGAACAGAACTGAGGTTCTTTTCAAAAGTGTCATCAAATTTGGGATTAGTGATGGGTTCAAAATCACTCGTATAAACTCTTCCAGTAGATGTGGAAAAACAACATTTACACATACAGGTGTGGTACCGCAACCGCCCCTCGTCGAGATACGGGTGAGCTAAGGCATCCTTAGCAGATATCCTTTTGGACTGGAAAGCAAAACAGAAAAGAAACAGTTAGGGTACTTTCAGGGGTATTGAAACTACTCATCCATTAACTGCCAACGGTTCTGTAAAGCCCCAGTCCCGGTAAGGGACCGTTCCTGTCCCGCTGCCTGGGAGCTGCAGCAGCTGCCACTAGAGGGGAGCTGTGGCTCGGGAAGCAGCCTGCCTGGGATGGCACCGACCCTCCCGTGCCACAGCCACACGGGAACGGCTGCTGAGGGCAGCTGGAGAAACACCTTTTCCAATAGTTACTTTCTCCAGATAACCTTACAGTTGTGACTCCTACAGTAAATCAAAACAAGCTGGCAATAACAGCATTCTAAGTGTCGAGGGAGTTAGAACGGAAAACTTTAAGGTTTTTTATACAGAAGTTATGATTTAACATTTTCCATGGTTCTGTTCAGCAAAGCAATCTTAAGGTTTAAAAAACAACAAACTCCAAAGCCAGTGCCTTCTGAGTGCTTCATCAGCCCCCAGCCTCCTCCTTTGCACTGCAGTCACTGTCTGGTTTTTATTTGCAATACTGCGGGAGTTCTGTGAGAATTAAATAATTAAAATTATCAATTCTGCTATCAGATTTTCTAATGACAATTCTCTATAGTGTCCCTAGAGATGAAATCCAAAATTCACAGAACCACATTTTTATTATGAAAACAGTGGAAAAACGTCCTGTTCTGTGACTGGAGAGGCAGGAGGAATTTTCTGTGTGTTGCAAGACCAGGAACACCCCCGTGTCCCTAATTAGAACTGCATCAAAGTAGCTGATGTTCTGCTACCTACACCCGGCTCGGAAAAGAGCATGAGTCACACACACCCTCACCCGTCAGCAGCTTCCTTCGCAAGACCACTCGGCTTTAAATGTGAAACCCCCATTCCAGGGGGAATTAATTGGCTGGTTGTGACATTTTTATGTCTTTTACAGACCAAAAGTACTGTAATGCCAAGTAGAAGGAAACCAGTTAAAGCAGTCCTTGACTTAAAACACTCATCTAGGTACCAGACAACAAAAACTGTTCAAACCAGAATTATTTGAGGTAATTTTCAGTCATACTTACTGGATCAAAGACCAACATCCTGCAAAGGAGATGAACTGCTTCATGTGTAGCTTGACTGGAGAGTGTATATAGGACAGGAAGGGATGGCTGTAGGGGGAATGGGAGGAAGAGAAGCAGAGAGTGTCCTGTCAGATCCATCAGCAAGAAAACCCTGTTCCAGCACACGCTATTCCACAGTCATCAAGGACAAGCTCCTTGTTAAGGAGGACACACAGTACCCAACGCTTTCCAGCCCGACAAGAATCACCATCACAAAACTCCACAACTGCAACAAAGATCTAATGGATCATTTTCTCCCTTAGTTCACATGTAATCCCTGGACAAACTTATATTTTATGTATTTATTTTTCTACACAGACACCACTCGTCACTCCCAGCTGTAGCTGCTCAGGGGTTTGATTAACCCCATCATTTCCAGGAGTTCATTCTTCTGGTCTCAGTCACTCCCAAATTATAAATTACTTTGCTTTTCCTTGCCCAGGCAATCCACAGCTGACTGACAGTGACAGAAGGACTGTACTGGATGTCACAGTGGCTGTAAATTTCCCAGTATAAATAAGAATTACACCTCCACAGTGACATCAGCCTAAGTTAACCCTCAACTACCACCACATGCAGCCCTGAGCACTTCTCAGCCTTTGTTTCTCAGGGCAGCCTATGGAATATGAAGCTGTAATATTTGGTAACTTCACCTGATTTTTCTAGTTACTGTCTACACAAAAAAGCACTGTGGGCCCAGCACTGTGATTACACAGGTTTCATCCATATGCCAGAGCGGAAAAATAGTATTACATCCCTTACTTATGGAAGCTGTTGCATCCAATACAAATGAAGGACTCTTTTTTTTTGGCTACATTTATGGCCCTTGTCAGCAGCTTGTCCTGCCATCTCAGAAGCATCTGGTCAGAGACAGCTCTTGGGGACAGCACTCTCTCAGCCAGAGCTGGGAGCAGTCCTGCAGGAGCACCGCCCAGGCGTTAGGAACTGGGAAAATGGAATTGCACTAGGATCTGATTGCCATGGAATCAGTGGTCAGTCTGTCAGCAAGGAAGGAGCATCTTCCTCCTGGCCTCCCCCACAGCAGAGGGCAGGAGCACGACAGGGGCATGGATTCCAGCAGATTTTCCTGGGAGAAGGGGGTGAGCGGAGCTGGTGTGGCTCAGCCCGTCCCCCTGGGGCTGCCAGGGACAGCTGGATCAACTCACTGGACCCGAGTCTGAAGGAAAACTTTCCAACACCCAGGTGACAAAGAAGTCTGTGGAGTATGGAAATGCCCATGCTGCCAGCACACAGCGGGGTGGGGGCTTTAATCAGAACCTTCACGCATTAATCTATTTTTACGTGGAGCAGCAAAATGCTTCACCCTCCCCTCCCACTGCACTCACCTACGGCAAGTAAAAATAGTTGGTGTGACAAAGTAATCGCCTGTATCTAACTTGGGTTTCTCTCCCTATTAGTCTAATTAAGAAACTGGTAACTTTAACTATTTATAACCACAGAAAGGTCCATTTCAGAACATGAAAAGCCAGGAATTTGCATTCAAACATGAAGTTTGCTTCAAGCTGAAACCAGAGAAATATCATTAATCCCCTGGATGCTCTGTATCCCCGAGCTCCAAGTTGCAATGAACACACCAGCTCCCGAGACTGCTCAGCTCCTGTGGCAATCCATGGAAAACAAACCTGGTTTTCCCCAGCTGACACAGAATTAACTCCTAGAATGTATTTCCTACAACTTCGTGGCTAAAGG
The DNA here is from genome assembly GCA_013396775.1 of Cephalopterus ornatus. NCBI lineage: Eukaryota > Metazoa > Chordata > Aves > Passeriformes > Cotingidae > Cephalopterus > Cephalopterus ornatus. The sequence goes on along the minus strand of VZRE01005293.1, from coordinate 31,552 downwards.
ACATTTTATCTGTAGTGGAAACTTTTTACACCACTTCACCTCACTTGCTTTTTAGTATTCCCATCATTCTGTGGGTCACCAGACACCGGGTTTCAGAGTTACAACTCTTCTAGCACACGGTAGCAGAAAAATATATTTGATTTGTTTTAAAACTCGTAGAGAAAGTCTGTTAGGAAATCCTCCTATTATTAATGCTCAAAGAAAAAAATCCTGTCATGAAATGGAATAGAGACAATTTGATGTAATGAATCCGAACTGCCATAGAGGCAGAACTCCCACGTGTCAATAATAAAAGTAATGCTCATTTCTATGGTAACTACTATTGTGGTGAGCAGACGTGAGAAATTACTTCAACATGCAGAAAATAAAGATGCAAACTTAACTACTGGAAAGATCTGATGTACAGGTCAATAATTTTGTAATTTTTACTAACAGTGATAAAAATGACCATACTGGATGGCCACACGGCTCTATCCCTGCACTAGGGATGCCTGCACAAGCATTTCTTTCTGTCTATTAACAGCACTGCCCAGGCAGAACAATGACACCATCCTGCCTTTTTTCTCTGGTTTGCTTGCTGTCTTTTTTTAAATTAACTTTTACTTCAGTTGAGTTGTATGCTCTATCTCAACTTTCAGTCTCTTGCTGACCCTTCCTGAGCAGCTCAGGTGTGCAGGGACCCTCTGGGGTTGGGGTTCTGCCCTCAGCTCTGGGACACAGACAAGTGCCACCTCTAACACCCCTGAGCCCGGCAGTGCAGGACCCCTTGGGGCGTTCTGATCATACTGTCAATTTTCATTTATGTCTCTTGACAATACTATCACTTAAATTTAACATCTTCACTCAAAATAGCTATCAAAACACTGTCCCTTCAGGAAGGGAGACTTTCACCTGTGTCATCCAGTCAAACAGTACCCTGAAGGCAGAACCCAGAAATGCCCTTCACTAGTGAAAACCCACCCTGTATCACAGCAGTCGGACTAATGACACCACTAACCCACGTCACGGCAGCACCACACCCGCTGTGGGAACGTGACCCTGGTTAACGGGCAGAGACAGCTCTGAGGCTGAATATCCAAACCAAGTCTTTACAGCAAACAGGCCCTGAGAAGGTAACCAAGCTGTGACACACTGATGCTGCCCAGGAGCCCTGCACAGAGGGAGCTGTGACTCTGGGCTCCCTGCCCCAGTGCCCAGCCCTGGCTGTACCTGTTTATGAGGACCCCTGAGAATGTGTGCCTTGGCGCCTTCACACGCCGTCCTCATCGCCTCCAGCGACGGCGTGCCCAGCAGGTCTGTGATCAGATCCAGCTGCAGGAGCAGAGCACACGCAGGGTTAATGCATTTCCCCAGCACTGCACACTCCTAAGCTAACAGAGAAGACATTTAAGGTATGGATCAGTTCAAACCCACTACTCTGCAGAGAGTAAATTACAAACACTACTGTACACTTTTAGTAGATCAATATATGTAATCTCACAATTTTAATGCTATGTACCTTCTAATCTATGGATGAACTAGCAACACTGAAGATGCACATTTTTATGTCCATCTTGTTCCTTCTCTTAGACATGTAAATGCACCCATCTCTAATATCTTGCTGCAGACATTTTCTACCTACTGTAAATATATCACTTCAAGATGATTAGAGATGTAAGTACACTACATTAACCTCCTCACTGTTGGAACAGCCCCAGCTACACAACATAAAAAACCATTCACTACCTTCTTACACACTTGCCTGTTATTGAAATGAAGCAGCCTGAGCAGTCCAGTTACCTGGCACTGTAAATAGTTCATGTGCCAAGACTCTACCTCCACTTATATCTTGACAGAAAACTCACCGCTCTCTCACAGTAGCTGTTACAAGACACCTGATGCCAGTTACATCACCTTTACCTTACCTGAGTAAAATGCCCAAGCAGTGGTACTGCAGCAATTACAGGGGAGTGCAAACCCCACACGTTGCAAAAGCAACTGTCAATAAGCACAACTTCTAACACTGGAAGTCTGGAAACTGTCACCTCAGTGTCCAAAGGAGTTTGGGGTTTGCCTTGTGTAAACCAGGCAAAACAAAAGCAAGTTTGAGGTTCAAAATCCCAGAATCAATTAGGTTGGAAAAGACCTCCAGGATCATCGAGTCTCCCCTGCGCCCCATGCCCACCCTGTCCCCAGCCCAGAGCTCTGAGTGCCACGGCCAGGCCTTCCTTGGGCACCTCCAGGGCTGGGCACTCCAAACCTCCCTGGGCAGCCCCTGCCAAGGCCTGACCACCCTTTCCAGGGAGAAATTCCTCCTCATGTCCCACCTGAGCNGCTTGACCCCCCCCGGCTCCCCCCTCCTGTCAGGGAGTTGCAGAGCCAGAAGGTCCCCTCTGAGCCTCCTTTTCTCCAGGCTGAGCCCCCCCAGCTCCCTCAGCTGCCCCTCACCAGACCTGTGCTCCAGACCCTTCCCCAGTGCCCTTCTCTGGACTCATGCCAGCCCCTCAGTGCCTTCCCTGAAGTGCATCAGTCCAGCTGACTCCAGGAAATTAGGCAGTGGAAAAACGTTGACAGGGGAACACAAGGTTACCTGCTGGATGGGACTCTGTGCCTGAAACAATATCCTTCGCCCAAGCAACTCTGCAAAGATGCAGCCAACAGACCAGATGTCGATGGCATTGCTGTAGTGCCGGCTGCCCATCAGGATCTCCGGAGCACGGTAATACTGAGTGACAACTTCCTGAGTCATGTGCCGGGATTCGTCTAATTCTTCCACCCTGGCCAATCCAAAATCACAAATCTAAATTGAGAAGGTAAATAAAAAAATTAAAATAACCAAAACACTTTCTGCAGTTCAAATAGGCAACCTTCTGGGAACGAGGCAGGGAATCCCAAACAGCACTCAAACACATCAGATAATCTCCTGTCACTGCACAAGCCAGGGGAAAGGGGGGCAGGAGGAAATTATCTTACTTTATTCCACAGCCATTTAACCTGCCTACAACTTGATGTGAAATCACAGTTCACTTTAAGTTGGCATTACAGTATTTATAAATACTATTTATAATAGTATTTTTGCACTACAAAATCCAACCTCTGGGGACGGAGTATTTCAACCCAAACAAACTTCATTTGTTCATGATAATGCCTCTAAATGTTAAAGATTCAGCCTTCTACTCACTCTGGCTTGGAGAATTGTTAAAAATTCCTTGAACCAGAGTGGTTAAGCAAAGAGACCAAAATTGCCCAATTAGAATGTTGAGCAAATCCCTGTAAACAACCCTGAATCTTTAGGTTTGGCACAGCTGTACAACACACCCGAGTCCTCCAAAATTCCTCCTGCCTGAGAAGTTAATGGAAGAGTCTCGGGCTTTCAGTGTCATCTTCCTCAGAGGAGAACATGGACACAATCAGCCCCAGAGCCCTCTGACACCGAGACCCCCGAGCCCCCTGCCCCTCCCAGCCACCGGCACCGCAGAGCCCACACAAGTCTCTCTTGCTTTCCAAGATTTAGGGAGAAAAGCAGAAAGGAAGATGTTTACTTATAACCTTTAAAGGATCTGTCGGATTTTTTTTCTTTTAAATCGACTTTCAGGGTAAATGTTCACATCAAATGTTTTTTTGTTTAAAAAATTAACAACTGTTCCATAACAACCAGCACAGAACAGGGACATCTTCAATAAATGTAAGTAGCACCTTAAGGACACAGTTGCTGTTCACAAGTAGGTTCCCTGGTTTAATGTCTCGATGTAAAATGCCGGCAGAATGTAGATATTTCAGACCTGAAATATTAAAGCAAATTAAAATAAGTAATTATTTTCCTTTTAAAAGAAGTTTAAGGCTGCCAACAGTTTCCTGGCAACTCCTCATCAGCAAAGACTTTGCCTGTGGCTCAGTTTTTATATGACTCTAACTTCTAGTCTCTACTGCACACTCAGTCACTCAATGAGAGGGTACAATTTTGGAGTATATAAACTAGACAGAGCAAGGAATTTATGTATCCTTTTAAAAAAATAAAAAACCAGACCCAAACCACTCTCCTCCTAAAAAAAAACCCAACAAAAAACAAATCAAAAGCAAAACATCATCTCCCTGTTTGTGGCAGGAATACTCTGCTAATCCTCACACTGGAATTTTGGCATACACCTCTTACTGCTCTGTTTTTCAGCAACAATTTTGACCTTAAGTGGGTACAGTTACACATATTTACCGACCTGGCTCAGTCTAGGTGTCCTTCCTGTGCCTTGATTCTAAAAGCATGACTTTTCTTTCCCCCCGACTACGCTGGAAGGTAGCAGGGCTGCCATGCTCTTGCAGCTGCAGTGATTCACGCTTGCTATTTATTCAAATATGAAATCAAAGAAGTTTCCACGGGAAACTTATTCAAGACGAGCATGCCTTGAGAATAAACATTAAGAAACAGAAAAAATACTACTATTACGGAATTTCCTTTACATTTACAAGAAGAAAAGTTACCTCTTAAAATCTGGTAAAGAAAAACTTTGACGTGATCCGAGCTGAGTGGCTGAGGAGAGACGATGATCTTATGGAGGTCACTCTGCATCAACTCAGTGACAACATATCTTCAAGTTAGTGGTTAAGGAAAAGCAGAACATCCAGCTCAGAAGCTCTTGACACATTTACTAACTCCTACTTGGTTGAGCTCTTACAGGTCAGAACTGCTCAGTTAAAACTCTTACAAGAATGAAAATAAAAAAGGGGTTGTGGAAGAAAATAGATTTGTCAGTCACAGTGTTTGCATTCAGGTAGTTGTACAAAGTTATTCCAAAGCCAAATTACAACTCAGAAAACAAAACAAAAAAAGTTGATGTAATTAATGGCATCTGGAAACCTTTAAATTTTCCCTTAAGGTTGGTAAGCCACAAATTCCACACAACTGCAGGACCATCTCCACAGTGGACACACATCAACACAGTTCCAGCAGCCCAAGGAGCAGGTGCCAGTCCGTGAAAGTCATTATCCCAAGCACCTTCAGGAGGGTCCCAGTCAGGAATGTGGAGTTTTGAAAATCCACCACTTCCCTACATGTACCCAGTGCCCACCCTTTCACCTGCCCAAGCACCGAATACACCTGCACACAAACCCCAGTCAGAACTGCTGGGAGTGGTAACAGAAATCATCACAATAAATACTGGGGCACTACAGGCATTAATTAAAATAACTCCTCTTTAAAAGCTTAGTTCAGCTGTCATATTTCAAACAAGAGTCTCTGATACTATTATATTTGTGGCTGAAGGAGGTAAAGTGTTAAACTCCACAGCAAGGTATCAAATGTACATTTTCTTTCATTTCCACCTAGTCAATGTTCTACTTCCATCTGTTGCTCTGCCAACCCTCTCCAGCCAAATCCCCAATGGCCAAACAGTTCAGCTGCCATCAGCACACCACACAAAAATTCATATTATAAATTAAATATTGCCAACTTTTTGAGGGAGAAAAAATTAAAATTGCATTCATAAAGAATTCATAAAGAAAAACCCATCCCTGCAGCACCATAATTTGTAATCCTCTAATTTTTCTTTTCCTTTAGCAAAGACCCTCTTAAATATTTATACCAGGCTTTTAAAATTTGGGGGTTACCTTAGAGCTGCAACAAATCCTTACATTCAATTTAATGCAAAATATTTTAAAAAATCCCAAAGCATTACTCTGCACTTTATCATGATAAGATTTTTGTTTTGCCACACCACAAATCCTCCTAAATCTCAATCCCGAGCATAATGTCTCCCAGATGTCTCAACTAGTTGCCATGCCAACTAAAGCAGCTTAAATTAAATGAGGGCCTGAAACGGCACCTGCACCACTCCAGGTCTGGGGCGCATTAAATAAAGCTCTTGACAGGGCTCAGAGGTGCCATTAACCCGAGAGCAGCGATCTGATTATTGTCTCTGGATAATTTGATGAGGGCTCTGAGGAGCCGTGGGAGCAGCGCCGCGATGTTCTGCCTTGTGGCAAACGGGGCCCTGACTTCACACAGCCCCTGCTGCAAGTGCTCAGCAACAACCACCCCAAAGGCGCGGACCCCAGCCCCTGCTCACAAGGGACCTGCACTCGGCCCCCCACCACACACGGGGGGCACCGGGGCGGGCACCCGCAGCCACGGGCGTTCCTGCCAGGGGAGAACTGCTCCTGACGGCAGTAATTAGTTAAGCAGCTGTATAAAATTAGAACTACAAATGCACCAGCTTGCTTCAGAGTAATTACCAAAGCAAATGCGCGGCACAAAAGAACTTCCCTTGCTCTGCTGGCTGGGACCTGCCGAGTGGGTAAGTTTTATAAAGCCACAGACCCATTCTGGAAAGGGATGAAGTGCCCTCGGTGTTGTGGTGCTCTCAGCACGGCTTGGACCCTTCTCTGCTCCACCTCCGCACACCTCAGAACTCGATTCCACACAAACTAACCCTGCTCAGGGGGTGTGTGCCGGGGCAGGGAACCCTCCCAGGGGTGAGCACGCTGCTGCTCCCAGCAGTGCTGTCCGTGTCCCTGTCCCTGCCTGGGGGAACCAAATCCTGCCTTGTTCCTCTCTCCACCCTACAGATATGAGGGATTTACTCCCTAATCCATCAGAAAATTGTTCTTTCACCTCTTCACGAGAACAGTGGGCAGGAATTGCTGCACACCTTTGCTTTTACCGGTATTAAAATCTTTCCCAGCCAGTCTAACAGACTGATAAAAGTGGTGTCTTTTCAGCTGCTTCTGATCCAGAAGTTACTTTAGAAATTCTGAAAAACATCCATGTATCTGCAGTTTCTGAATTCAGTATTCCAGACTGTGGAAGACCGTAATTGGAAAAAAGAGCTACAAATCACAGAATCATTTAGGGTGGAAAAGACCTTTAAGATCAGAGTCCAACCATAAACCTAATGCTGCCACGCCAGTTCAGTCAAGAACTAACAGTTACGTTCGCTGTAACGATGGGACTTTTAGATGCTCTACAAAAATCCAGCAGTCACTATTCACCTTTACACCTGATGTGTTTAGAGCTGGGTGAGCCCACCTGGGAAACAGGAGGGTGACAGAACCAAAACACTGGCCAGGCTTGGATAGCAGGGATTACACTCCAGCTCCACCAAGGCAAACTGATGGTTGCAGGGATAAGCCCTAAACTTCAGCTTAGTGACAAACTTCAAAATGAACATAAAAAACCCTAAAATTCACTAACAAGCACTTTTTCATGTATTTTCTTGAGACAGACACACAGAATAATATACGGTCCTTTATGTATTCATTTTTGCCCTAGGTGATATTGGCAAAAATATCAACACCCGGTAAGATTCTAAATGCTCACAAATATTTTCAATCTCAAATTTCATTAAAAATTCAAATTAGATCTCAAACTAAGAGTTTGCAAAGAATTTTCATTCTAAAACAAAAATCTCACTAGATTAAACTTCCTTTATTCATCACCAGCTTCCTAAGAAATCTTTTAATTTATCATTAAAATTTTAAGTCGGTTTTATAATTAGTTCTCTTTAAAAAACACACTTTGCAATTCCTGCTGGTACCTGCGAGACACTGAATAATTTAAAGGAACTCCACCAGCTCATTTGCAGCACATCATTCATATCATTTCAGTCTTTCTTTTATTATATTTTTCCCCCCCAAAGAGGACACTACAACTCCTTAGAAAGAACAAAGGAAATCCCGTAGTACCAGCTCCAGCTCTGTACATTTTTATCACTGTTCAGTATATTTTATTTGTTACTGTAGAAATGGAATGTCCCCATGACACCTTTAGGAACTCTACTGGTGGATCAACCACAGAAGTTTTTACAGCTACACCCTCAAATAGGGGACATCGTTACCTGATCTTCTTCAAACCAATCTGAAGCAAGTTCTCCTCATACTACAGTGAGCAGAAATACAGGCAATTAAAAATGTGCTATAAATCAAAACACCTACGATTCATCCTTTTCAGGAATTCGGGGTCCTTAGTACACTCAGTGCCAAGTATTTCAAAAGAAAGGAGAAAGAAGACTGCACAAAGCAAATAGTCTTCTATTACCAACATCAGAGTCGAGAAATCAAACCTAATATAAAAAAAGGACAGCCCTATAAAATACTAGTCAGAATGACTTAAAATCAGTTAGCCATGAAGGAAACTAACATTTTACTTTTATATTCAAAACTTGGCAGTAGCTAAGCTCATAAAAATAAGCTTATCCCATTTAAATATTCTTGATCGTACAATTACACAGAAGGAGTAATCCTTAACCTAGATCTGATTTATAACTCATATGACTTGTTCTAAATGAGGGCATTCAACTAGTGCACATAACCAAACTCCAGTTTTTGAACACTACTTATATGCTCTTCACATGAAAGAAATATCACAGCAAAATTTAAAAGCTTTATCTAAATTCACATGAAAAAGCCCCAGTACAGCACAGCAATACTTTCAGTCAATTAATGTGTTTCTCCACCAGTAAATTGTGCTGTGCTTTGGTTAAAGTCATCAAGTTGATTATGCCTACTTTCTTCACCAATCAATTCAAGGTTTTATATAAATAGATCAAACCATATTTCACAAAGTTCAGGTTATCTAAAAATAATGACAATTTCCCACCCATTAATTTTAAAGTGGGTCATACGAAAAAGGAGGTAAGACCCACCACTAATTAAAACCAATCTGCCCAAGTCTAACCTCAGGAGCAAGAGAGAACTTCTCTTCCCACCAGAGTTCAGAGCCCACCCGGGTCAAGGACTGGCTTTTCAGGATTATAGAAAGCAGAAATTCCCAACCCCACAAACAGAAAACAACCCAAAGTCTGAAAAAGGAAAAAAACCAAACCAAAACGTGACATTCCCGTGTTAAGCTTTTTACTCAGTTCAGTGTTGGAATACAGTTCCCCCCAGGCAGCAGGTCCACGTGACACGTCACACAGCACACACAGCTCTCCTCGACCAGGACAGAGCTGATCCAGGAGAGCCACAGCCCTGCTGCTCCCCGAAACCTCCCTGAGAAGTCATGCTTTCAAAGCCTGGGAAGGCTGGGCTCTCTGAAAACACCACAAAGTATTTTAAGGCACTAATAACTGAGAGGAGGTTAATTACTGGCTATAGTTCTCAAAAAACACGTGGGGGGAATCCCCAGCAGCAGGAGCTGTGGTAAATGCCACAGTCCCTGCACCTACTGGCTGTGACAGAGCCAGAGCTTCGGGGTCAGCCCTGCACCATCTCACCTCCAACACTGACAGTAACTCAGAGTTCTGGGTCGTACAGGTTCATTCTTGGAACAAAACTGTTCAGATACAGGCTTGAGGGTCCTGTAGTTCCACTTCATAGGTTCCACCAACCACTGGCTCTTTCTAAGCTAATGAAAATCACACGTACCTCCATTAAGATGCTCTATTTTTATATTTAGGATACATTTCTTCAAAATAGTCAATGTGTGGAGGCTGGAGGATGTCGAGGGCAGAGAGTACCTAGGAAACACCACACAAGGTCAAGGCCTATTCCAGTCAAACAAAACAAACCCCTTTCAAAAAGACAGTCAGACTGCACCTTTCTTACATGACTTTGCTTTATTCTACCCCACAAACTGACCAATGTTCTGTCTCACCAGGTATGAGAGAGCAATGAACTCCAACACAGGGCACAGGGTGATGGAGTATGAAATGGCTCAGCACTGGAGGTGTGTCCAGCTGGCACAGCTCTGTGCAGCCTGACTGTGATCTAAGGCCTGAAATAAGATTGGGCAGAATTGTATTGACTGTCCATTTGCAAACCTTTTGGAAGGGCAATTATGAATATCCTTAGACACTTGATAATTTCATTTTTATAGTAACAGTAATATCTGAGTTTCCAGAAAAGCTGGTAACTGTAAAATTAGAGAGCTCTTAAAGCATTTTAGATACTCTACAACTTAAAAGAAAACACACTTCCGTTACAGAGAGCTCCATTTTACATTTAGGTTTTATCAAAGATTTCAAAATTACTTTGAATTTACTTACATTGTCATGCTTAAAAAAACACAACATCTTCAACTCCCGGAAGACCCTTTTACAAGAGACCAAATTTTGGAAGACGTTGGGCATCTTTTTGAGTGCAACTCTCTTTCCATCTCGTGGATCTGTTACTGACCTACAGAATAAAAGATTTAGAACATCACATACTCCTGCTAGACAATTTTTCTAAATAAGAAAAGAATATTTTAGACTTATTGTCATTCTCAACTCAGACAGGGAGTCAAAACAGGGTGAAGACAACTCTAGAGAAAGGAGCATTAATCCAAGGGCGTTAAGCACTGTCCCACAGAGCCCGTGTCCCATCCATGTGAGCCCTCCTTGGTCAGAGCACACCCCCCCCGGGTCTCCCCAGAGGCTCTTCCGTGGTCAGAGTCACACACACCACTGTCTATTGCTTTATTCTTCCTCTCCTACGAGGGAAAAACATGTAATAATCCCATTCTGACAGAACACTGGCAAGTGTAAGAGTATTGATCTATCGCCAAATCACCTCACATCTGGAGAAGCAACAGCACATGGTATCTAAGTTTTCACATATGTAAAACGGGTGTAATACCAGTCTTTCTCCCACAGAACTTAGGGGATGCAAGTACAGCAGCTCAGAAATTATAAGGTGCTTTGCACATGGCAAGTATTTTAATTTAAAATAATTAGATTCTGAAAATAGAATTTTATAATGAGAACCGTAAAACTAGAGCAAGGAGATTATGGCGCCTCAATTCCCAATCCCAGTTTTTAAGGTGAGCTTCTCAAACCTCACTACAGGACAGAGTATATGCATATTTTTAGTGGGATGACCAAAATAACTTTAATCTCAGTGCAGTGCCGAACCCACAGAAGAATCTACACCCAGCTGTGTATCCCAGCGACTACACTGTCCCTAAAAAGTTTCTGGCTTTTCTATCTCTCACGCAATTCCTCTATAGTGGACACCCAAGGCAGCTCCTCCTGTCTCACATCCATGTTGTTTAAATACCTAAGTAAAAAACTAGACTGGAGTATTCAACCATCCACCTTAGCTCCAAGAGCCACATGCGATTCCAAAACACAAACCAACTCAGCCAGGCCCAACACCTCGTGCAGACACCTGTTAACAGCTGCTGCACACTTGTATGTTAACGGAGGGGCAGAGGGGACTTGGGAAAGCCGGTATCCGACTATTTGTATGGTGGGAAACGGCTAAAAGGAACCTGAAAAGGTCTTCTATTCCATGATATAGTTCCTGTTTTCTCCAGGACCTTTGCCTCTGCTCACACAGCTCTGCACTCACACGGGCCACGCTGAAACGTCCCTGACACCACAGGGACTGCACCCAGCGGGCAGGGGGGAACACACCTGCAAAACAAGGTTATTGTTCAGCACCATTTAGCACACTTTGGGCTGGCCTGGGGCTTTTGGGTCCAGAAGAGGCAGAGTCTGAAGGACACAGACACACAGCGGGGCCAGGCCAGGCAGTGGCTCATAAATTCGTATCAATTTGATCCCAGCATGAGCTCAGAGCTCCCACGGCTCACAAGGTCAAGCACCACTGATCACCTAATTAGTGGTATTTTCTCTTTAGGAGGCAGCATTTCTGCCCCCACCAAGTTTTACCAGCTTTAAAGGGAAAAAAAAAAGGGCAGCAAGACACCAAACCTCTAACCTGCTAAAGTCAAGTTAAAAGCTGCTGAGTCCTGGGAATTAAATAGGTATCATTAAATAGATATATTTGCTCCAAAAAAGGTGCAAAATTTCATAAAGCTCCTCCCTGAAGACACTGCAGATGGCACTGATTTACTCTCTTCCCTGTTGTTGCTGACCACACTCACACAGCTGCTGCCAGGAGGATATTCATGGATCAGCGGAATTCCAGGAGAGGACCCCAGTGATCAAACACCGAGGTATCACACAGGTGTGAGGGCCCAGGCCTCTGACAACATGACACCTCCTCACAAAGGACTGGTAATGCCCAGGCAGAACACCAGCATGTTCTATTTGACAGCACAGTCACAAGAGCTGAATGACTATGTTGGCTATAAAAACATGACACTCAAACTCTTCAACATTTATTTTATGCTGTATTATGGCATATTTAGGGCACACTCTGCATTTCCAGGCAAGGTCTGAAACTTAATACATTATTTCACAAGGCCAGAAGCACTCCTCTGTCATTGTCCAAACCGAGGGAAATGTTAAAATTCAGAATAGCAGTGGGGCAAGACTGCAAAAGTAACATATTTGAAGTTAAAAATCTGAATCCAATTCATAGAAAGTCATTTCTGGAGTTCCTATAGACAAATGAAAACCAGAAAGTTTGAAGTGGAGGTCATTGCAAAACAATACCTAAAACGGGATTTTTGGTGGACTTGTTTTCTGCAGCTGTTCTGCTACAAAATGATGGTGGCTGCATAAAACACAAACCAACAGTCAGCTTTTACCAAAACCAGTTCAGATGGAAACTGAATCCTGGGATGTGGAAGTTGACGGTCTACAGTCGAGTAAGTTCATATCTGCTGTGCAGAGAGCCACGAGGCAGTTTACAGTTGCCTTAATTAAAGTTCTCGTATCACTGCTAATTACACACTAACAGTAATACAATCTGCAGAACTTTTCTTTTTTTCCTATTAGTATTAGTCTGAACTTTGTCTAACCCCCTTCCTAATTCCTTTATCAAAATTTTTACAAAGGAAAACATTTTAAAATAAACATTATCTTGGAGAGCTTGTATGTATAGGAAAGTAATTGCTGCATGCCTGAAAATTCTTCCAACCACTATCTCCAAAAACATGAATGGATATCCATCTTCTTCCCTCTGACTGAAGCCACTGAGTCAAAGATTTTGAGCTCAGATTCCCCAATTTCTGAGATTTTCCTGATGCTGAGCCTCACTTAAGAAAACTGTCAGTGCTTTGTACCTCCAAGTACCAGACCTCTTTAGTTTAGTTTAGACATGTATCTGGGAATACTAAATTCTGTTCAGTCAGAACATAATCAGGCAACTGACCCCAGGGATCAGCGTCCTGTGCACTGTCACCCTCCTGCCATGGACAGAGCTGTCCTGCTGCCTCATTAGGGAGAGGTTTGATAAAACACTTGGTCTTTAATCAAATAACACAGAAGTCTGATTTATGTGGATAGCTACCACAGATTTACTGACGCTCATTTTTTCTAGTTGTGGGACCCTTTTTAAGACTCAAAAGTTGCTGAACACGTTGCAGAGCTGTTGAAGTTCCCCTCAGCTGTGCACGCCAGGCCTGGCGTGGCTGTTCTCTGCCTTTCCAAATGCTTCCATCCACTACCAATTTTCTCCTACTGCCCTGGGGTAGTCTCCCACAGAGGAAGGAGTTAAATGGGGTTGCTGTGGCATTTGCATTTAAGGCCAATTTCTCTTTTTCTTTTAAATAACCCACTTCTACAGACAAGCAATGCTCACCTGCAGTATCCAGCTGGGAAGAAATTCCTCTGCTCTTTCCCCCAGTAGCTGCAGCAATGTCACCCTGCCCCTCACCTCTCTGCCTTGGGAGCTTTGTACCATTCACCAGCAATTTCACTTCAAGGGGCAGCACAAAACTAACAGCCCAAGTTCTGAAGATCAGAACTGTCAGGCCTGAATCCCAAAGAACAGAAACAAAAAAGGAAGAAAGAAAATAGCCTGTTTGAAAATCTGGTATTTACAACATCCAAAAAAGGATACTGAAAATGTTGCTTTGTGTTTGTGTACAGAACTTACTTTGATACTAGTAAAATCATTATTTATAGCAATATACTATCGGGTCACATATCCCCAAGAGAAACTAGAAAAGCAGGAAAATCTCCTAGGAGCTAATTGAGAGAACAGCTAGAAAGGCAGCTTTACTCACTGCTGCTCTCAGAAGAACACATTTCAATTCCCTCCTCTGCTTTGTGAGGCCATTCCAGCCCAGGTGAATCCCGCAGCAAAGGGCCCAGCAGGCAGGAGTTATCCATCACTCAGCACAGGCACCAGGCTGTGCTTTCAACATACTACTGAAGCTCAAAGGTTTCGCTTATTAAGCACCAACTGTAGCTGGGGATAAGGAGATCAGAGACCAAGATTTGAACCAAAAATAACTTGGCAAAAATTATATATAGATATGGGGCAAAAAATAAGTTAATAAATATAATTTGGAAGTTCAGCTGTCACCATGCCTTTAGGAATGAGAACAGCGACCTGGAGCTGGCGGATCCAGCACCAAACACCACGAGTGGGGTCCCCCAGAGCCCCCCGTCCCTCGAGGTGACAGAGCTGGGCCAGCACAGGGCTGGGGTGAAGGGCACGACGGACAGTTCTGGGGAGCAGAGCAAGCCCTGGGTCCTGCCAACGCCAGCTGGGTGCCCTGTGCAGAAGGGCCTCTCTTCTACCATCAGAAACCTCTTGTTTTGCTGATTACACATGATATAAATATACATGTCTTATTTAAGAACTACAGTAAAAGTTTATAAAATAGTCTGTCATGAAACATACCAAGAAAAAAGATACTTTACAAAACCTGCAGCTTCTACTTACATTGAAGGCTAATCATGCCAGCAATAATACAATTTTAAAAAGTAATAGGACTATGGAAGGGATTAATGACACAATCCAGACCTCTAGTTAAAATGTTTTCAAAGACAATCCTTATCTCAAAGAATCCTTGCAGGCATTCAGGCGTTTCAATCACGCATTATAAGCCTTTAGCAACTCTCTGCCACGCTGATGGCAAATTTTCAAGGTGGAGACTTTGCCAACAGTGACTTTTTCTCTCCCCAAATCCAGGTCAAGGCATACACATTGTTCTGTAGTTTCAACTGGTAGAAAAACAAGTTTGTGACTGCTCCGTGCAATTATTACACAGGAGCGAGATAATGAAAGCATGTTCTCAGGGGCGGTGTGGGAAACTGCTGATAGAGTCTGTTCTGCCAGGGAAGCGAACCCTCCTTCACACACAGAACACCTATACATTTACATCAGGACTTAGCAGAAGGAGGGGGATTTAATAGGATTACTCTGCAAGTTTTTCTTATTAGTCACTGAACTTTTTTCCTCAGTTGCTTGACTCTTAATCACACAGACTTTTCCAGAAAGCCTCACTCGGAGATATGTAACTGCCCTGGTCCCACCAGCATTTCAGCTGCTCACCCAGGCATGTCTGACACACCACTTTTAAACAAATAACGCAGCCCATACTCAAGGGCATGTGATACCAACATAGCACTTTTTCAGTACACAGTACTGCGATCAACCGCATCTCGGCATATCTCAAAATACATCTGAGCATGGGATGACATTAAAAATCTTAGAAAAATTCACAAACCCAAAAGACTCCCGAGCCTAAAGCAGAACGGCATGGAAAGGGTGTGCAGTTATCAAATCTCTTATCTGGGCAATGCTTGACTGGGTACATAAAATGTGCACACGGAACAGGCCATGACACCCAGAATCTTATTCTCTGTAGAATCACTGCCAGGCACCAAGCCCTACCAAAACATGACAAAAACTGATCTACAACATTTAGTGGACTATTGAGTAGCAGAGGCAGAGGTGAGGAAAACAAGCACCTAAGAAGATAAAATAGTATATGTATACACATTTAACAATGGATTTCTTAGTGAAGGAAAAAGCACATAGACTGAACTTTTAGGCAAAGCAAAGCAGCTGCTTTAACAGTTTGCTATTACAGAGACTCACACACGGCTGAGACAGGACAAAGGTGATGTTCCAAATTCAGCAGCATCGTGTCAGATCACAGACTGGACAGTCCATCTGGAACCATCACACACTGGTTCGTGACACACCAGTGTTCACCAGCACACATAAACCACATTTTAAGGCTCTGTGACAATTCCTAATGAAGTTAGATTATTCAAATGCTAAATAGTTTTGTCCAACTTTAGCATCCTCTCAGTTTTCCAGTCCAAAGCTCCAAGTGTGGCTCCCTGACCTGGGGACTGGCTGCTGCCAGCTCCAGCCTGCAACCAGCTGTGCTGGCACAGCGACATCGGGAACAAGTCCCTGAAATAAAGGGAGGACAGATAGGAACAAAGACAGCTTAAGCATATGTCAAAGAGGATCTAAGTCAGTCCCACTGGCTCTGCTGAGTGCATAAGGAGAAGGAGAGGTGGAAGTAATCTCTTTTCGAGGGCTCTTGGATAACACATGAACTGCTTCTCCAGAGGTGCCTCACCCAGCAGTGAATGCAGAGACTCAGCTCAAAGTGGAGCCTCCTGGTACACAACCAGTGTCCTGGTTTGAGGACCCTGACTTTTGAATTTCACTCCAGCCTCTCCTCCCTGTGTGCCCAGGCAGAGCCATGCTGTGGGTTAGACCCCACTGTGCCCTGTCCTGTCAGCGAGGTGACCTGGGCTCCCCTCCACAAGCCACCAGAGTGGGATCAGCAGCAGGGAGGAGGCTTTGTTTTGGTTGGATTTCTGACAACAAGAGAGTTTTAGCATACACACTCATGCAATTAGCCTGGCATTATAATGGGGTTTACCCTCTGGCTGTACACGCATTGTCTGAGAGATGCAAAAGCTGATATATCCCGTTTAAGGGAGATATTCATAGTCATTTCAGCTATAATTTTTAAAGGAAAAGCCACCCACAGGCACGCTATTAAAAGGAGGAAAATATTACAGCAAAGTAGTGCCCAGTCCTCTTCACTTTATTGCTCTCTGGAAGGCTGCTCTCAACTTACAGCACGAGGCCTTTCCCCACTAAGGAAGAATAAAAGTGGGAATAAGAGCTCAGACAGTCACAGCACCATGGACGCTGAAGGAGAAGCAGGAGTCAGAGAAGCACCCCGAATCCAAGGATGAACATCAAATCCAAGGATCACTCCCCAGCGAAGTGAGGAACGGCACTGACCGAAGGTGGATCCTGCACCCACCCAGTGTCCAGAGGCACAGCTTTAGGGACATTTCTTATTATCTTCCCTGTGAGCTACATTAAATATCTGCTTCCCCCAAGGAGCTGTTCAGGGCCCACAAGGCACATGTAGCACAAGCACTGACACGGACAAAGAGTAACCACCTACTCACACAGTACTGTGGGCACTTCAAAACAGTTCCAATCCACTGCATCAAACCATTGCCTACAAAAAGCCCCAGTAGCTGCACCACAGAGTACAAGAGCATGGACCACTGGGGCAGAGCTGGTACTGACAGCAGAATTTTTAGCACACAAGCACGGGAAAATAAGGTTTCATTGTTAGACGACATTATCAAAAAGAACAGCTGTTATTTTTCAAGCTATTTAAGCACTGGATGTGCTGTTAATGATTTTCAGGTCACTACTGCTCTGCAGCAGCCTCCAGCTGGCAATACTTCAAAGATCCTAAAATGAAATATTAACAGTGAGTAAAAAAAAAAAAAAACTTTATTGTGAGAGATATGATATGAAAGCAAACTGAAAAAGAGAGCTGAAGAGATACTACTGAGCAAAACTTTGATTTCACTTGGATTTAACTTTGAGGCACAGCCAGCCAAGTCCAGCTGGTGTGAAAGCACTAAAAGAACTACACAGAGTGTAGGGACAGAGGGAAGAGCTCAACAGATCATCTCCCCCATTTCACCCACCCCTGGGGATCAGCTGCAGGAGTCTGGCTCCAGCTCTAGCACTCGCTCCCACAACTGACCACCTGATAATAAACACACAAGAAGTCACTGGCAAACTGATATGGATTGATAAAAGTTGGGTGAAGGTGTTCACAGACAAAAGTAAAAACTTCTTAATCTTTCAGACATCTGGAACCTATAAAAATATATTCCACCTGCTAAGTATTTTCTTAATATTTAGGCAAGTAAAGTAGGTTTTGCATGCAGGAATTTGTGTTTGAACAGTTTGTGCGTGTTGTAAAGATACTGAACAGAAAATAAGTTACTTAAGAAGATTACAAAAAAAGGCAATTTAATTAACTACTACCAATGTGCATTCTCAGCACTTCATTAAGTTTTCTCAACATACTCCATGGAATACTGTAAAGTAATCAAAAAATACCCAAAAGCACCTTAAAAAACCTGTTACTCCAAATATTCAAGTCTTTCTAACACATGTCCTCAAGAGTTGGGCTTTTTAGAGGCACAGGATCTGTCCAGGGAAAGAGCTGCCTGAATGTAAGCTCACAGATCTCATGGAAAACTCTCATGGAGACTGAAGAAAACATCTAGATTTCACTTCCACTAAAAGGTATTTTATGGGAAAGGGTTAAGCACCTTCTTTTTCCTACCACACATCAAAGGTACGCTTCATCCACTCCTGCTCAGCCGTCAAACCAGACCTCTCCAGAGCTCCTTTTCCAACCATCCATGTCCTAAAAAAGCTTTTTAATGTCGGGTCTAATCACACCCTCCAGCATGTGCACCATTATCACTTATTCTTTACAAATCAGAGCTAAAAGCAAAACTGATTACTGCAAGAAATCTGCCTCCTTGAACAAAAAGTCATTCAGAGTATCTTACTTAAAAGAAAGGAGAGAAGATTAGAGGGATACTGTTATGGTTAATATCTTTAAAAATGTTTAATTTGTCTTCCTTCACGGAAGCTTAAAATTGAACCTGCTTTCCAATTCAAGTTTATTTCACCATTTACACAAAATTTTCTGGCTATACTTGAGACCTTTTTATTCAATTCTCAACTGCCTTTACGAACCACAGCTACAGTAAGTTATTACACTACATATGACATTTATTCAAATATATTTTTTAATTCCATAAAAAAAATTCTTTTCTTTTCAATCAATGGCATAGTTCTGTAAGGTCTGCAATGTTCATAAATAAAAAATATGCCCAATAAACATATAAAGCTCCGTGTATTTTTGTACTTCTTTCTTCATTTTTGAATTGTATACCACAATTACATGCACATTCCTGCCCCCATTCACTGACCATTATTCCCATTCCCACCAGCAAACCAAGAGAAACACAAATGAGAAACCTTCTTCTCCACGTCCAGCGAGCCTCCAGGCCTTGGCACAGTTCCTGGAGTATTTCTGCACCTCCAGAGCAAAGTAGGTTAATCAGGTCTCTGGTCACATCCTCTCGACAGACACCTCGTTTCCTGCCGTAACCCCCCCAGCACCTGAGGCTTCACCAGCAGCTGTCCCTCCCCGCTCTCATCCTCCCCCACCCTCTCCCCACCGCGGGGGGACACGCACAGAACCCACCCACCCAAAATTATCTCAGCTCTGGCTGCTGCCAGCTGCGGTGAAGCCCCACAGGAGTCCCGTGGAGCTCAGCCCCCACAGCGGGTACCTCACCCTGCACCCAGGGGACACCTGTCCCGTGCCAGCCGTCCCTCCTTTCACACAGCCGTGTTTCCAGCACACCAGAAAATCACTGCTCCAGGTAATTACACTGCAGCGTGCCCTGCTTCCACCAAGGGACACAGCTGTATCTGCTGGTTCAGGATGAAGCCTCAGGACTTCCATTCATTTGTAATGTATATATACAAATATATGTGTATATATGCTTGAGGCCCATAGTACCTTTTAATTTCCTTAATTGCTGCTATTTATAATCACCTCTCCAAATTCTGTAGTGACGATAAATCTATGAGCATTCATCAAGATTTTTACCTGGAAGAGGCAAGTCTTATTTACTGACCTTTCAAGTTTCAATTTATCCTGCCCATTCTTTATTCCATTTATTACATTAATACAGAACAGAGAATTGCAACTCAGAATGCTTTGTAACTGACACTCTCTCTTCCATTCCCTTTGCCAGGAATTATTTTAGATGACAGTATTTCATTTATCTGTCTTGCACAGGATATTAGAATCACAGAACTTTAAAAGATTATTTAAAATACACATTAAGCCTATAAGATACTGTAATTCCCAACCCCAACACTTCCCAATGGCCAAAGTAAACACTAACTAGAGATGTCTCAATTCCTTCACTTTTTTCCTATGGAAAGATTTCCATGGGATCAACCGTACCCAGTCATTTGTTCTCAGAATTACAGTGGGAACAGAATGGACAAGTCAAAACACATGTGTGAAATAAATAAATTCATAACCTCTACAGTCCAAAGGTCCACAAGATGCTTTAGGGTTACAGGATACTTTTGGAACATGAAAGAAGTGCTTTTTATCTCAGTTAATGCTAATGAGGATTTAAGAAAGACCCACAACATTACAAAGAAGAAGTAAAAAAATTTTTACAAAATCAGGCTTCTCTTTATTACCAGGGAGTTTAAAGACACACCAGTTTCCCACTGCCACGGACCAGTGAACAATCCTGTCACATACCATCGAGTCTCCCGGTGCTGTAAAAATTCCACCTATTTCCTTGACAGTCTCAATTACACGGGAGCCATAACCACTCCTTTTCAAGAGACTCAAAAGGCAATTTCAGAAATACAAGACATCAGAGTGACACACTGAAGTGGAGAGGTGAACAGCACCTTTGAATGACCAGCCTGCTGAGAGCAAGACGAGACAGTTTAAAATTCTTTCATGTCTGCAGGAGCAGAACGTGTAACCAATGGATTTCCACGAGAGGTCCTTTGGTTACTGCTCAAATGCCTGAAATCCTGTAATATCTGCAAGTTTACATCTTCAGGCAAACGAACCAACACTGTTCATATCACGGTGCCAGGGCCAGGTGACCTGTGCTGGGCGCTGGAGCAGACCTGGAGAGCTCAAGGAGGCAGCACAAGGTCAGGGATCCTCGGCCTTTTCCTCTCCTTTAAAACTCACCCACAATATGCCATCCCAGAGAACTCTTTAAAATACTACAAGATCTTCAAGGAAAGTTGAGTTTCTGCCTCTCCCCTGAATTGTTTCAGGCCAAACCCACTGACACCCCACAGCGCCGCTGACTCGCTCTCACAGTTCCACCCAGAGAAATGCTGAGGTCTGACCTGCAGGCTCCTGTCCAACCCCCTCGTCTCACAGCTGCATTCTGAGATCTCCGTGAGCTGACCTGAAAATCCTAATGCATGCTCCTCTATTCCGAGTCTGCCAAAAACCTCGCGATAACAGACGGAATCACTACCACGGGTGCAATTCCAGGCAAATAAAATTAATGGCTCTAAAACACTTCAAACCCAAAGTTTAAACAATAGTTCAGGATGAAATAAAAATGATTACAGAAGGATTCCCTTTACTGGGTCACATGACAGGTGACAAAATCTCCTTGGGAACAACTGTGGGAGTGATGATATACACATTTAATATTCAAATTACCAAACACCTGTCAGTTCTCAATGTTTCAGATGAAGTTTCAGATGAATAAACAGTAGTTTAAAAATTATAAGGTGACATGCCCAAGACAGAGATCAGAGAAAAAGCCACAAGTAGGTCAAAGCTGGTCCCAATTCTGTCAACATTCACCTACTTTTCTTCAACTGCTTCAGAAAACAATAAGCAATCCAAACCTAAAGAACATAAATGCTCTGCTCCTTCGGCATAAGCAGAAGGGAAGCTGCAGCTCAGCTTATGGGCCTGGGTGAGGATGTCAATGCCCTGCCAGCAAAAGCCCAGTGGAAGTCCTTAATCCCGATTTTTCAAGTGCAATCAATGAGCAAACATGCTCAGAAAAGCACTTTGATACCTTGAGGTATCTATAACAATTGAAAAAACAAACAAAAGCTACTTTCTGCTTCATAATTAAAAACTGCTTTTAGTTAAGCTGTTAGGTTGAACTCTTCCTCTCTTCAATTAAATCAGGTGACCCAGGGTAAAACAGATTCTTTTTAATTTATTTTTGCCTCTCAGTGCTGCTGTAGGACATTCTCTGTTAGAATGTCCCTTTAAGTTATCAGCAATTTATGATGTGGGAGCTTCTGCCCCCAACAATTTGAATTTAGACATAAAAATAAAGTAGATGCTAGTTATTACTCACTCTGGTTATTTCACCTTAAGGGCTGAGTAGTTTTTTTTAAACAGCCCTTGGTTGGTTCTGTGTTTGGTGGTTGGGGTTTTTTTTCATATGCTGAACTAGAGGAAAACATGAATTTATATTAAATAACATAAATGCATTATCTGCAGTAACAAACCCCATGCATACTGCCAAGGGAGAAGGGAGAGCCAGTTGCTCTTCAGAGGAAAGATAATAATTTAGGTCAAAGCCTGAATAACTACTTGGCCACCAGTTCAATACCATGCCCAGCTTTACTGGAGCAAAGGCTCTGTCCTGACACCACTCTTAGGTTGCGCAGAGAAGAAACCTCTAAGAGCACCGCCTGGTGGTACCCAGATAATGGAGACAAACTGCCATGAACCAGGAACAGATTTAGGATTAAAATTTAGAATAGCATCATTCCAAAATGACAAGGAAATTGCATCAGTTTCTCTGGGGAACAATTTTTTTTTTCACCTATTAAAATATATTTGCATATGAAAGAGAATGGGGGAAAGAAAATCCTTCTCTAGGGTCCAAGGATTCCTACAGTTGCCAGTATATTTAACTTTTACATAAAAATTTCCTGTAAGAGTTCTTAAACAGAAAGCTCTGGGTTTTTTATTTTTTTCCCCAAATAAATACCATCATATCATGTTCTAAGACAATTAAAGAAATAAGAGAAGATGTGTTCTACAAAATGATTCTGCTATAACCATTCTGGTGTTATATCCAACAGCATAAAGAGCATAAAAATTCCACTCACACACAAGTGCTTCCAAGCCTTTATAAGAAAACACCACATCAGGAAATTAAAGAATGATACCACCAGGGCACACTGAATCTGCCACAGCCTTCAAGATTAAAGCTCAAATTCTTACTAAGCACTTTTAAAGACACGGCCATATTCCAGAGTCAGCTGTAGCCATGGAAGCTGTTTCATATCAAGGCTGATGATATAAGTCTGCCTTCGTTTATCCATCACTCTCATATAACAAAAGAAGATGCAGCTTTAAATACTAAAATGAAGTCCAGATTATTCTGGTGGGTTTGGAGTACTGTTCTAGTGGGTTTGGTGTTTGAGCAGCATTTTGGTCACTGTCTGTACTCCCCCCCCGCCGCAGTTTTCTGCTGGTTATGGTCAAATACTATTATCAATAAATAAATGCCTTAACCCTAGGAGGCTCTGTTCTTTCCATACATGTTTGTACTGCCTGTCATAAGCCACTTCCATTTAAGCCTCTCCTACCTCACACTAATTTTACGAAACTGGGTGCAACAGCTACTCTGACTCCTCATACGGCAAAACTTACAGCATCTACTATGGGATTTTCCAGCACTTAATTTAAGTTCTTTGTGGATTTTTAATATGCCTTTTAAAAACAATTACCGATTATATTAATGAACATGAATTCTGCTTAAGCAAGCTCTCCACACCTTTGAGCCAGCTTCTCTCCCAAGAACAGTTGCACGTTACCAGACCAGAAGGCAGAACTTTCCAGAGGATTAAAGATACATGAGACCCATATACAACCATTACAAGTCACAAAAAGCACTTCAAACACATCCCAGAGGCTTCCTCTACTTTACCTGCCCAAAGCTATTTTCTCTTCCAATCCCGTTGTTCCCCAAGAAGTGAAGCAGCCCAGGCACATCCAGCAGCCTCCTCATGCCCGTTCCTGTTCCTGCCTTTATCTCCTGCTCGGGGATCCCCACGCTGGGCTGCACCTCCCACCTCCATCCCCTCACGGACACCAACAACCTCCCACCTCCATCCCCTCACAGACATCAACAACCTCCCACCTCCATCCCCTCACAGACACCAACA